>QBTX01002637.1:0-16827 GCA_003063285.2 Arachis monticola | reverse complement strand
ACATATTCAAACACAATAAACAACGAAAAACTACTAATAATGTAAGAATATACTTACTGTAAATCATTTGGTGCCGGAGATTGATTCAGATAGGCCGTTATGAAGAGTTGGCTCTTTTGAATCTCTGCTTCCTACTGCCTTCATCCAATCCTTCTACTCCGTTTCCATGCAAGCTGTATGTAGGGCACACCATTGTCAATGGCTAAATCCCATCCTATCAGTGAAAAAAGAGGATCCCAAATGCTCTGGTCACGATTACGGCTAATCAAAATTGTCGTTTCAAAACTCGTCATGTCGAAAAATACAAGTCCATGTGGATTGTCTTTTGCATTAGTCGGACTCACGAATCCAACAATCGCCGAGTGTGGAAAGCCACTGGCTTCGTGCCACAAGAATCAGAATTACAAGCCCAGCGCTCTCGAAATGGACGTCTACGCCGAATTATCCATAGACAAGGTTCTAGGAAACTTTGCCGGTATGCGATTGCCTTGCAATTCGAATTGTAAAGATGGAAGCCACGGGCCATACGGAATAATCTAGCTAGTATGAATCACCCGTATAGTAGCCGCTCCTGATTAAGGAAATTTCTAACAAATATATGTTGAATTTTAAAAAAAAAAAAAAAAGGAGAAATAGAGAGAAAGTCAGGAGCGTGAAGGTTAGTCAGTCAACGTGCGCGTTCATAAGTAGAGAAATAATTATGGACCAGTGTCATGGGATCGATCACGAATGTCGTCAATGCTAAAAGTCCGACGAATTATCCAGGTAGGGAACTAGAGAAAAATTAACAACGTTGAGATGTAAATAGAAAATAGCCTAGTCACCACAATAGCCATTCCCAAACGTTGGAAAGGGATACAGCAGAAAGGACCCGAGCACCGACCCGTTATGGGAGGTGGTCGGGTGATAAAGAAACCCACGGGGCACGTGTTTGGCCCGAAATGGTCGCTCAATAGGTAAGACGCGAGTGAGGGCCGGTATGATAAAGGGATGTACACATAGACAAACTAGTAGATCTGGCCCTCCAGGCCATGGAAGGCTAACTGCTCCAAGATAGGCCCATGAAAGTCCCAATGAACTGAAGCCAACCCAAGTCGTGAGCTAACGAAAGGAGCTTGCGCTAGATAAGTGGGAATAAATACCGGTAGACCAACAGAAGTGTCTAACTAACAATCCAGCTTCATATACAAATAATCACCTCCAATTGGAAGTCATGACCGTTAGACTTGCCTCTTACCTCTTTAGTGGTTCCTACGGTCAACAGAAATAAAAGGTAATATAGAAATGCTCATGGTTGCAATGCAGAAGTATTCCTCCTTACCGCGCGCGAAGTGCGACCTGTTCCCACAACGGGTTGTTCGTTATGTCTTCGGCTTTGGGCTAGTAGGGCTTAGATATACACGTTCTCTACAACGACCATGGACAGAGGGCTGTCCTCTTTAGGAGTGGAATTGAACGTCCACAATAGTTATGTAAAAACTGGTATAAGTGGTATCTAAACGGCTTCTTTTTTTGATCATGAGATCACTTCAACTTCGGGAGCCTTACGAGGCATTTAGAACAGTGACTCTGGTGTTTCGAAGATTTCTCTGTGCTGTTCGACATCCAACCTTAAATTGTGGCAACCATCGAACGTCTGGTGTTGATGCCCAGTTGTTACTAATCACCAATGTGCAATTTCTCGAGGCCATATAAGGTCATGGAAGAACTATTCTAAAGTATATCTGATTGTGTGAAAACCCTTGCTGAAGTGTCATACACCTTAACTAGTGGTTACCAAACCAAATCCCATCGCCAAGAGGTATTCGGGCCATTCTAATGGTTAGTTTCTGTGCATAGTAGGTGAATTGATAACGTCCAAATGCTTTCTCTTTATTTCTCCATCTAAACTGGGAGTGTAGTGGTCAGGATCTTGAGTGGAGTATTCTAATGAAATCACAGCACCTCCTGCTTTTCGATCTATAATATGTTCTTCCCCGTGCCCATGTTCGCTCCTTCTTTTTTCCGAAAGCAATTTCGTATAAGTGCAAGGTTTGGTACGAAGGTCCGGCTTCTTCGGGACAATGTGTTGTAATTTAGCTCTCTCTTGAGTTTCCCTTTTCTTAGAGCAAGGTAGTTCTTTGCTTTCAGGTTTTTCAGGATGATTCTTGCTAGTTAACAAGATGTTTCTGTCCTTGTTCTTTTCGCTGCTTATCTTCCAGACCCAGTTCACATGATCATTGATCACTGGATAAAATTGCAAACAGAAAGTAAAATACAGCAAGAAAAGGAACACGCTGCGAAAATGAATAAAAATAGGGTCTAATGACCTAACATTAGCTCAGACAAGATATTATTTGAGCAAAGTAAAAAACTGATCCTGATTGAAGACTAACAAGTTATGAAGGCAGCCGATAAAGGAAAATAGGAATAGAAGGACATAGATAGAGGTCAAGAAGCCCACGACGCTACAAGAATATGGGGTGAACTAGCACATTATAAAAAGCTTCATGATTCTTGTTAGACAAGAAAGTGGATATACATATGTAGAGAGGTGTTAGAAATAACCGTGACTCATGTTCAAATAACCCATTAAGGAGATGAAAGACGGCACTTGAGAGAGTAAAAATTCGATAAGATTATTTATAGTTTTGGTGGAGCTAATACGAACGGATTTAGGGTTTATCTTAGATTTTTCCGATCAAATTAAAGAATTAAATAAAAGAGTTTTAAAAAGAAAATATATGAAACAAAAATTAGTTAAAATTCAAGTAAGAATTGTTTGAAAACGAGGCGAAATGTTTAAGTCCGGTATAAAGATAGTGACGAGAAAATTAAAAAATACATACAAGGTTAAGAAAGTTGCCGCATTTTTGTCGTCTAAAGGATAAAACAGTTTGGGATTTATAGAGCAAAAGATAATAAACAAACAAGAAGTTATAAACTCTCAGTATTTAAATTTAGTAAATTCTGGAGAAAGTAGTTAAGGTACATTTATTATTGCAAGATCAATACGGTGTTGGAAGTAGACTTTACATGAGAGATTAAATTCTCAAATGAGGAATATTGATTAGGTGATTGGAAAAGATTTTCAAAATTCAAAAAAAAAAAATTTTGAAAATTAGAGATAAATTGTTAATTATATATTTTTTTTTTTTTTTTTTTTTTTTTCTTAAATTATTAAATGGAGTGTTTTTAATGTTAAAGAAAGATTATTGAGTTTGTTTGAGGAATAAGATATTTTTAGAAAAGGAAGATTTATTTTTAAGTAATAGCTGCCAAGAATTGATTACTGACTAATATAGAAACAAATGGTGAAAGAAATAATTTTAGAAGGATAGAATTATAGGGTACTATGGGAAATCTTTCTTAACTAAAAGATATCATTTTAAAAACCTTAATTTAGTTTATTGCAAAGATCAAATAAACCTGATTAATTGCTATTGTGGAGAAGTTATTTCATATAATGATTTTTGAAGTTTTTTTTTTTTTTTTATGAAGATTTTGATAAAAAATGCTTAATATTTTTTTTAAATATTTTTGAGAAATTAGTAAGAATGGAAAAATAAAAAAAAAAAAAAAGAAAAGTTTTTTTTTGAAAAATAAAGTTTTTTATTTTAAAAAAAAGAAGTAATTGATATATTGGTGAAGCTTGATAAAACAACTTTGGTGATACAAAAAAGAAAAACTAACATTTCAAAAATTTTCTTTTTTTTTTATGTTTTTGAATTCAGATAATTATTTACTACAACTTTTTATCCTTCTTTTTCAAAATTTTTTGCTTGGTGATCACAAAATCGGGGTTTACATGCTACTCCGATGCGACGGTATTGATGTGGTTTTTTCTGTTTTTGACGTTTGTTTTTTGAGAATTTTTTTTTTTTTTTAATCAATAATATAATAAAGAGGAATAAAAAATTTATACACAAACTCCACATAGAGTTGGCTGAGGTTGTCCCACTGATTTAGTGATACGTTTCTTCATTCGTTTCTTTTCTTTTTTTGGATCGGTATAACTTCGCCAAGGAGTTTTCTTTGCTGTATCTGAAAATTTAATTCCCTGCAATCTATTTTTGTCTCATTGCAAGCCCTTTCAAAAAAAAACCACACACAAGAAAAACTGCATGCATGTATCACTTTCTGAAAAACTATACAAATAGTTAAATGTAACCCACACTACTTAATCAACACTTTGAAACATGATGATATATCAAAACCATCATATGTTTTATGAAAAAATAATAAAAAAAAAAAAAAAATGAATAGAAGAATAATAATATTTTATATAATAACAAAAAGGGTAGTAAATGTTGTGTGTTAAAAATACCTTATTTATGAGTATTGGCAAATTAGGTCGAATAATATCTACATTGTGTGTGGAGAAACGTGGTAGTTTATCATCATTGGCAAGTGCAGTGTCTCAGAAACAAGAATAAAATTCTTAATAAGATCATACTGACTGTGACAGAGCCCGCAAGAGAATTTTTACCCACGTATCAAAGTATTAGCATACGAACTTGGAAAAGGTACTTTAAATTCGTTTTTGTTTTTGTGCCCATATAATAACTGCATTCAATTATGATGATGACAATATTCTGTAACTTGTACTCTAAATAAAGCATATGACGAAATGATTTATTAAGTCTATATTTCTTTATAGCGGGACCTTACGAAAAATAGAAACTAGCAATTGACACCAAACTTTAAACCACCAGTTCACACAAGATCCATCAAACAAGATATCAACAAAATATTATGACTTTTATGATTTTGTATTTTCTTTATACTATGTTGGTTTTGCGACCAAAAACTAAAGGGAAAGGTTCAAAAAATAAGGCAGATACCGAGAAAATTCTCTTTACCCGACAACGTGGAGGAGATATATTTTACGCGTTGAATTTGATCAGAATATTTTTTTCCGTAGGTGAAGGGTTTTTTGACTTATCTTAGTCCAGAGGAGATCTTAGTGGTCAACGGACCTCTTTGAAAAGCGGGCATCGTATATTCCTCATTGGTCGGAATTCATTTATTGGCGTATTAAAATTATTGCCAACATTTAATATTTAGATTAAAAAAAAAAATTTTGTGTATTTAATTTTTCTGTGGAATTCAGGATTAAAATTTCTGGATTCCTGAGAATTGAGATTGTCACAGCTTGGGGATACTTCCACTTCCAAAAGCCCAAAATCCTCCTGACTTAATTGTAAGGACTTGAACATCAAAGGGACTGGCTTCCATTTTGCTTGTATGTGGTGATTATTCTAATGCCTCCCACATGGCAGCTCAGGAAAATAAGATTTTCATGGAGCCTACAGAAACTCTTCACCAGTAAGGCGACAAAAATTGATATGGGTGCTGCCTTGATTTACCCCAGGGCCTAGCCATGTCTTGGAATCAAATAGAACACCAGATGTTTGTTAACCCATTTGTGTAAACCATGGAAAATATCTCGTATGAAGATTACCTCATTTTAAAAGATTCATATTAACATTTTTAACAGGGCATGAGAATATGTAGCAATGATGGTTATCTGGTGTTAGGCAATAGACTCAACACCATTCTTCCTTAAGTATTAGATGAGTTGTCAAAATAATGTTTGTGGGATAGATTTTTTTTGGTAAGTCGAACACGACCAGATGAATATGCACGTTGAATCCATAGATAGTGTACGAACCAGAGTGTAGTGCCTAATGCACCCTTGGCAAAAATACACAGAATACAACAATAGGCGTTCAACTCCAAGAGAGAGCCTCACATTGGCACGTTTAGTAAAAATATCAAAGCTCAGCCAGACACACATACCAAGTGTGCCCGGAAGTAGATTTCTGCAATAATTGACAATTACCTCTGATTTTCTTGTAACTCTAAAATAATCCTAATTATTTATTAAGGATTCTGAAGCATTATTATTATGAAATATATATTTTTATTATATCTTGATGGTCAAGTGTAGACATGCCTTTTGGGCTACATGGTTTGTATAATGTTTCCCAAACATTACTCTGACTCTTAAGGCCATAAAGCTGATTTCATTCACGATTTCTGGCAGGGACTGGCTATTTCATCAGGCCATGACCGCTGGACCACCCAACTACTTGATGATATTTCCACCACACTTCTCACTTCCTTAGTTGTCACCGCCCAAAACGTGCTGGCGCAATTTCTATATTTGCATGTGATAGAAATAATTGTTATTGCGTTGATAAGCAGGTATCGCTCTGCGGATGCTGCTCCGGAGTGGATAGTTACCCTGTTACCTCGAGTGGGCGGCTCTTAATTTCGCCAAATTAAACTTACTATTTTCTATTAACGTCAGTTATAAAATGATTCCTGTTTCTGATTGGGATATTCCGTATTGGCACATTAACATACCCCCGAAGACAGTAGATGTGATGGATTTCCAGTTACCACTCCAGTCAATAAGATACTATCCTCAAACCTTCCTATACAAGAAAGCGCGCGACCTACTCCGCACAACGAGTGAGGCTGAGCAACAACTCTACAACCCTCAGTCCTACTACATTAAGGAAGCCATCCAAACGCCATATCTCTTTGATATTCACGGGACTAATACATGGAAGTTCGGC
Source organism: Arachis monticola (assembly GCA_003063285.2). Classification (NCBI taxonomy): domain Eukaryota; kingdom Viridiplantae; phylum Streptophyta; class Magnoliopsida; order Fabales; family Fabaceae; genus Arachis; species Arachis monticola. Next base: position 10,261 of record QBTX01002637.1, on the reverse strand, counting down.
GTGGTCTGTTCTTGGCCCAACCACAAATGTTGGTTTGATCTAAAAGCTTATTATAGAACCAATTTTTACCCAGAATTTTGGGCACGTGAACTCCTGGGCATTCAATGAGGAATAAACCGGAAAAGTCTAAAGCGCTAGTCTAATGGGATTGGGGCCCGAGAGAAGGATTCAGCCCGCCGTCCCGTTGAACACAGTTGGGTACTTTAACCCAGTGGTGAACGGTTACTCTCCTATAAAATATCCTCTTACGCAATTGATTTGAAGATTGGTGATATGACAAATAGTCGCACAAACCAAGATCTTTAACGCGATTCATAGATAATATTTTCAAGAACAATGAAATTGAACCTCCGAACGAAGAGTATCTTGCCGACATTATGACTTAAGGCTCTGGCCTACTTCGTGACAGATTCGGCATGTTGGACCTTGCATTATCCACTTGACTTTACTTAGGAGGATTGGTTGACGTCCAGGTTTGTAGGCCAATGAAATACACGTAGTTGATGTCCTAAGATGAGCGCCATGACAGGTACGAGGACTTGCCGCCAGGTTGATAATAGGAGTAATGCCAGAGAGAATTGTTGGATGAAAAGGAAAGTAAGGAAATAGGAAAGCAGAAAAACAAAAACAGAGCACAACTCTTCAAATACCCGCCATACTGGAAATTAAAACCCACCAATGATTGATACATTAAGTAAATTGTCACTTTAATTTTCTGTTGTTTGATATGTTTATTGAGGTATTATCGAAACGACCATAACCAATATATATCGTCCGCCTACATTCTTGAAATTTGTTATAAAAGAGGCTATGGACCATTAGTCCTTGACCTTTCTAGTTCAAAGGTGCTGTGTGAGCATACTATCTTCTACTCGACACCAAGTAAATGCTGGCCATTCGTTGAAGGCGTAAGGAATGTTGTTCATTCTGCTTCCCTGAACCTTCCTTTACTCAACGGTTCCCTTAGGAGGTTTTATTTGATATCCTAAAATTGGACAAACCCGAGTGCACTTGCTAGTTAGTTGCTTGAATCATGGCGACGATTGTGTTTCGAAGTTATGTCTTGGACCCATCTGGACTAGTCACCTTCTAGCACCAAGCAATTTTTAGAGTCCCCTTGCCCTACTTCCCTCCCATGGATTCCCAACCAGGAGGCTTGTAGGAGAAGACGGAACCATGGAATGTGCCATTATTCAGAAATCACACATTGAGTTGCAAAGCTGTTCAACGGGATTTTGGAAAGGCCTTCAACCTTTGGCGCCGTTGCCGCCTATTGAGGGTTGGATTTGGTATCGACGTAGTTGGACAATCGGCGTGGGGTGGTTCATCTTGTAGAATTGCCACCGTCTAGAGTTTCACCGAACGTTTAGCGGGTTTGCTGTTTTTCTGCCTCTTTCTACCTTTCAACCATGCCTTTAACACAATAATCTTTCGAAATAAATTTCTTAAATTTTTTTTTTTTTTTTTTTTTTTTTTTTTTTATGTCTAAATTTATTAAGATAATGAATTCTAGAGTTTCACATACGGTAACATGTTGATGCCTGTTGGCTGTTGAAAAGCCATGTCCAAATTCTTTTTGCGTATTGAGGCTTCCACATTGATTCCCTCGTCAAAACAATAAAGAAATGGCAGTCTAAATACTAATAAGTGTAGATCTGATGTAGTTGATCAGCTGCCTTGCCGAGGTGAAAGTCGAACGATTATTAGGGGATACCTAAAACAGGCTGGCTGACCCGCATAATGGTAAAGCCATTCCAACCCTTGGATTGGAACTTTATGTATAAGCTAACAATTGAAAAAATTCCGGAGGATTCTAAGTTAAAAGTTCATTTGATTTCTTATTTTTATACTTTTTCCTATTATATTTTTCCCGAAAAACGTAAATTAATAAAGATAATACAAATAAATCAGGTAAAATCTAAAAACCGAAAAAATCATTTGCTGTGTATATCTTGTTTTTGTTGAGTCTATGCGTCAGGTTCTTAAACGGTTGGTGTCCAAAATTGGCATATTTTCAGCTTGTTCGGCATCTTGTGTCAAGATAGATATACTCGCGTAAAATGCATTTTCCTTAGATGTTCTTCATGCATCTTCAAGTTGTTCTTTGACAAGTCTTCTTGTTTATTCTGTTAAAATTTTTCTATGTGTTTGTGTTGCGTTATGATTGCCTACATTTTCATGTGAGGATGTATTGTATTTCATTTCATTAGTGTTGTCGAAGATTGCGTAAACATGGTGATAAAAATGTTGGTTCTTGAAAGGTGTCGTGAGTGGTCATTGTCAACTCCAAGTTTTTCCCACCTATAGCCCCACTCCCAAACTTTCCCGCACAGGAACATCAACCCCCCTTTATTTCGAAATTAGAAATTATCGTGCGGAATCCCATTGAGGTATTCATCCATTCCAGATCTCACCCAAGTGATTCTTGTCGGTAGGTTCATCCTCCTAGAGAGCCCTAATTGTCAGTTTTAGTTGGTCCCTTGCAATACTTCCTCACTTCTCCTTGAATTGTTGATTCAGCAAAAACTGGGAGATAATAGAGCGCAAAGAGCGGCTAAAAAATGCGTACTCGTTGTAAGAGATTTTTCCATTTATATTTTTTTTTTTTTTTTAAATCCCTTAAAACGAGTTTATCCCATAAAAAATAAAAAAGTATCTTTTTTTTTAAATGTTATAAATATTATGTTTTTGGGAAGAAAAGTATAATGGGTTAGGGTTTTGACTTTAGTCAAAAATTTTTTAATTTAGTTTAATTATGTTTTAGTGTCTTGTTTGTTGCCCTATTCGAAAGATTTTCCATTTTTTTTAAATTAAAATAAAATATTTTTTTCTCTGTTCTTTTTCAAAACTTTGTCAAAAATAAAAAAAAACTTATTTCAGTTTTCTTTACTAATTGGTCAAGGAAATATTTAAGAAAAATATTTTTTTCAAATACTTGCCTGACCTTTTCTTAATTTTACTTCAAAATTTGAAAACTTTACTAACCAATTAATGTATTTGATTCAAAATTTAAAGGTTGTTACTTTCTTGTTAAGAAGGTCAATTTCTTTTTAGAATTCTTCTAAATCATATCTTTTTAGTTTCCTTATTTTTTTTTTTTTTTTTCAATTTTGATTAAAAAAATTTTTTTTTTTTTTTTTTTTTTTTTTTTCTTTTCATCATATTCTATGTTTAAGTTTAATCTTAAATATGATTAATAGTTTAAAAATTTTTTTAATCCTTTTTTTCACCAATAAAAAATATATCTCCGATTATCTTAAAAATATCTTTGTGAATCAATGATCATTGCGTGTTATCTCCTATCAAAATAGATTTTCCAGAATCTTTTTTTTTTTTTTTTTTAAAATTTTTTGAAAAACTCCCTAAAACTTTAATCTGACTTTTCCCCTATATTTTTATCTTTTTACAATAATCACGACCCTCCCACGCGCCGATAAATCTAATTTAGGTAAGTTTAAATCTTCCTCCGTAAAAGTGATTTTCGAATAATAGTCTTAGCCCTCCTCTTTTTCCAAAATTCTTTTAATATTAACTCATTCGTTGTGAGTACTAACTTTTTCATATTTTAAATATCCAATTCTGTTTAATTTTTTCGAAATTTTTTTTTTTTTATCCTATTTTGTTTCAAGAATATAAATAAGTTCTTGTAGATTTGCCCATTCCCTCATCACCTTTTTGTATGATTCAATTGGATGTTTATCCTTGTTAAAGATAACAATTTGCCGTTTCCCTCTTCCTACATCGCTCAAAAGAAGGAATCTGAGATCCTCGCATCTTCCGGCCCCTATCCGCTCATCAGTGTGTGCAGGATCCCTTTGTAGTCATTGGATATGATTCTTTGTACCTTCTTCTTTCCTTCCTCCCTTCTCTATTCGTTTTACTTCTTCTCTCTTACTATAGCTCTCAACAGTGCCGAACATTTCTCGCCTTATACTCGATTTCCCTATCGTACTGAAAGAGATTTACAGATGCAGTGTTATATGGGTCCATAGAAGATTTATTAGATTTGCCGTGGCAACTTCTGGCTCTCATTCTGTGTTTCGTGTTTCATGATTAGGAGATGAGACGCAGAAGAGAAGCTAGAGGAAAAGTTGACTGATGCGATCTCCGCCAAACAAGAAACATTCTATGATACTGAGAGGCAAGATCGTACTAGAAACCTGGAATATGGACATGCTGAAGAAAGGAAAACTAAAAGAAACCATACGCAATACACACAATCCAGTGATGACACAACTCTGCCCAAACATCAAAGCTATATTAAAAAATCGTTGGCGAGGAAAAGAAAGGGCCGAAACAAACCGAAATGTTGACAGACTACCGAATTTGAAACCCCAATAAGTTAATGAGCCAAAGAGTGTCAAGAGGTGGTCTTAGCAGCAGAACGACTTTGATGCATGTAAGCTAACTTCAAATAGTGGTATCTATTGTATCAAGTTCCTGACAGTACCTTAGTGACCTACTGTCAGTTATTAGTTTTGGCATTGAGTGGAATTTAAAGTAAGAAAAGCCCAATTTAAAGAAACCCGAAAAGCATAGCGCTCACAACCCGAAGGCTTTATGCGCAAAACTTATACAAATAATTTCCAGACACCAGCAAGATAATCTTATGCAAATTAGAGCTAGTGACAACCTTACTTAAATCTTTAACCCAAGGTTTTATGACCTTAAATGTAAACAAAAAATGCCTCAATGCAAACTCAAGCAGAATCTAAGCCTTTTCAGCTCTAATCCATGTGAGAATATGATCGTAATCTCGCAAGGAGAAAAGCCAATCCCTAACCCCGGGCCCTACCAGTTTTAACTGAGTTCTTGCAGATCTGTGAGACTGTTAAGACTAATAGAGTAGACCCTGAAGTCTACACGCTCATGCTTTTTCTTTTGCTGTAAGACGAGCTAGATATGGTTGGACTCTCAACACTAAAGATAGCCTGGACTCTTGGGAAACTGGTCACGGCCTTCTTGGCTAAGTTCTTCCTCCTAAAAAGTTGAGCAAGCTTATAGTGGATGTTCAGACCTTCACAAACAAAAAGATGGTAATTCCTCTATGAAGTTGGGAAAGATCTGAAACAGATGACCAAAAGGTATTCAATTGTGTCCTTAACATTCAATACTCTTCAACACAAGAATCATTAACATGAATTACATGTTTTATTCTTTTAACAAAAATAATATATATTTCTATAAGTATATGTTACGACCATATTCCGAACAATATCTTCCAAGGAGATGTGTACAACAAGGTATCAAACGGCTGTGGCGACCATCCCCTACTAGAAAAGCTTTGAGATATGCCCAATTAATAGCAACCTTGCCTAATAGATAAACAGCTTAACGCACTCGTCAGGAGAATTATCTCTAGGAAAAAGATTGCACACATATCTCAGGTTGACTGACTCAAGAAGATTTATTCTTCCGACAAACGTAGAAAATAATGAGTGTTAAGTTGGGAAATGCACCCCGGGATATATCAGCTCATAAAACCAATTACTTAGTTACACAAGCTCGACGGAATAACAAGTTTCTCAAGCCAATGTCTATGCGTTTGCTGTTGTGAGTCTTGCTGGACTGGGAGGCTCGAATTTACGAGCGGATACCTCGGTAGGAAAGTGCTTCCCACAACGACTGGTGGGAGTTGGAACGACCATTTTGTTGAATGTAACGAATGTGGTTTAGGCGGGAATGCATTCAACTTCTCGGATTAAGGTTCAAACTAGGATGCTCGCTCTTAAGAGGAACAACAGGGTTATGTTCTAAGGGTAGTTTGGCGGAATCAAAATCTTGGCATTATAGTTCTTATATGAAATGGTGGAAATATCTGAACTTGACTATTGCTATAATGCCATATAATTTGTCGCCCTTGAATCATTAAAGAGCACAAAATGGATATGAAACTCAAAGAGTGCAATGAAATAAAAAAAGTGCTGGAGTCGGCAAGCATGAGTTTCTATGCAACAAGGTCTGAAGATGCATGAATGGCAGTCAGTTGACAGTATGTCAATGAGGAAGGTGCTGTGATGGAGCTCAAGAAATGGAGTGGATGTGCGCGAAATTCTTAAGAGTTCGGGTTCAGGGTAGGAGATATTGATCCAGATCTTTCCCGTACAAATCGAAATAGCTTTACATTTATTAAGATATCTCCCGGGCATTAATCTTCTCTGGAAGAAGAAGTTCCTCCTGCAAAAATGATATCCTAAGAGAACACGTTTTGTAACAATGGCAGAGGTATTGAATCCTATCAATAGGATTGGTTGAAAACTTGTGAACCTCACCTCAAGGTGTGACATATCAGCCATCTGTGATGAAATCTTGGACTTGAACTTTTGGGCGCAATTTTAAGTTTTCCTGGTTAATAAGAAAGAAATTCGTTGTCCGCGAATAGTAATTATATCCTCAGTCTGCACCCAAAGTCCGTCAAGTGTATTAGTGTGTATGGCGCTCCACCAAATGTCTCCTTCTCTCAAAAAACAAAGTTACCACTTTCAAACTCTCCACCCATCCACTTTGGGTGCGTTCAGTAGGTCTGACTATCTCAAAGAAGAGATTTGGTAGAATCGAGACCCTTTATTTAAATACATTCGATACGAAATCATGACCGTGATAGTAGACTTCAAAGCCTCGGGTCAGTCATTCTATCATAGATACTAACTGCTGAGGACATAGCTATGTTTAAGTTTATGAAGCGCAAATCTTAATTATTTCCCGGGTGTTGAAGGATGAACGATCTAGTAAAAATTGGGATATCCTATTTGCGAAAAGACTGCGAACCAAGCTTGGTAGTGGTGCGATACCATTGTTGTGAGAATGGTCGACATCCCAAAACATCTATATTATAGACCTTGGAAGAATAATCACATTCCATCCTTAATTTAACCCCTACCTGTTTCCTTTTATGGTTCCGGAAAGATGATAAGCAAAGCACTTTTTGGGCTACCAATGGTTGTGATTGAAGAGATTAGGATTTACTGATTGCCCTAACCAACCGATAAGTTTTCTCTCTCAACTATAAGGAAAGTTGAATCTAAACAAATTGGACACGATTGGTCATACCTTTTGCTTTAAAAGCAAAGAAAGCTAAGGACTAATTAAATGAACTATTGATCTTCTGATTTATTTTTCTAAGAAAAGTGTTCGGCCATTTTATCGTTAACAGTATCGAGCTCTCATATTTCGAAATCTTAGTCCGAGAATAGATAAGACATGATTTAGCACAGAATGTCCCTGAAGTGTTAATAAAAACATTATGATATTGTTCTTATATTTCTGAAAGATTTAAAACTCTTTACCAAGAACCAAGAAGGTCGGGCAGCAAAAACAGTATATGAAAGACTTTCAAATAGTATAAGTTGAAGAGTTAAGAAAATAAAGACGCAAAGGATACCAAACTTAAAAAAAAAAAAAAAAAAAAAAAAAAAAAAAAAAAAAAAAAAAAAAAAAAATTGACCTTTTCAACAAACTACGCATTCAAATATCAAATTATATAACCCAATTCAAATGAAAAAGGAATAGAGATCGCGTAACATGGAACTAATTACATTAAATACAATTCAGAATTATTTAAAAGCACCCACATATAAATAAACCTAAAAAGTAAAACTGAAAATAATTAGGATACAATCTAATCCGATAGGATCTGCAAGGAATTTGATGTACTCATCAAAACAAAAGAAAGAAATCCTAAAGTTCCTTAAAGAATGAGAGAGAGAGAATAAAAAAAAAAAAAAAAAAAAAAATCTAAAATCATGAAAAATACTTCAGCAATTGGACTACAAATGATAGGTATGGACTCCGCAATACTGAACTAAAGTGGCGATGCAAAAAATAAATACCTACCACTTATAATCTACCACAAATCCATAACAAGTATAAAATCAAATCAGTTATGACGTTCCTTTTGCCTGAACATAATAGCTGTAGGAATTACTATCGCAGCCAACAAAGTCGGCTTTCAGAAAATTGCGAATGGGCCGCTTAGAAGATTAGTGTAATGTATGTCTTCGTAATTTCCTGTATTAACGATCAGTTTCTAGGGAGACCGTACTGTCACGGTCCACCAGTGTGGTTCACGGTAAGCTTTCTGTTCTGTCGGCAGTTTTCATTGGGCTTTGATTGCGCGTCCGCTCTTCCCGTTAGGCTTTTTCCTCGTTTTCTCATTCTGCGGGCTGACTGAGGTTCCCATACGATATACTGTTTAACATTCATTGAGCAAAATTAGTGATAAACAAGTAATGTGAACACACTGGGACCCTGCTCGCAAATTAGAATGATTAGTCTAGAGTCCGACAGTCCTGATGCCATCATGGTTACTACTTGCTCAAAGATTCACTCTGGGCGACTTCAAGCGAGAGTGCGCATGTTCAGCATGCGATATGCAAACCTTCGCCCGCATGTTGCCTCACTGGTACATCTTTTCGCCTTCTCGGCGACATAAAACGCTTCAACATCGCTCCTAACTCGCGTCAATATAGTCCATGTGCGATCAATTGACGTTGACAAATGGCTTTGGATTCATACCCAGCATTATATTGCAAGTCATGTTTCATATATACAGAAATATACAAATATGATCACGAAGTTTCTTTAACGATGCTCGCATTTTTGCCCTTCTCCATTCTATTTTGTAATGTTTTTCTTTGTTTCATCCTTAATAATTCATTCAGCCTATAGAAAATCTGAGAGTACTACTCAAACAGGCATTTTTAATTCATCTGGACAAATCGAAATGGGAATATAAGGTAATTAAACAATTGAATTTTAAAGCTTAGGAAACATGTTTTTTTTTTATTAAGTTAAAATACAGAAAATCTTAAGTCTACAAATATAAAACAGTTTAAAAAATATCCATGCAATTAATTCATTATCCTTTTAGGATATGTGAAATTAAGTAGGTAAGATGAAAAATCCACGTCAAATTAAGCACAAAAGGACTCATAAATAGTGGGTTTAGTACCCCCCACAAGGAAACATACTAAATCCCTTTTTCCAATAGAGAAAAAATCATCTAAGATGGCCATATTTCTCATGGAAGAATCAAACAAAAGCACTCAACAAATGGCCTCTTTTCAGTATTAAATAGATTGGTCGGAAGATATGTCAGGGCGTATGCTCGGTTGTTCAGAAGTACCGTCTCCCAAAAGCGCTTTTAATGGCTCATTTAATACCTGAAATCTTAGTAAAACCCGTCTAGGAAACTTGTTAAGACTCAGAAAAGCACAAAACAATAGACCGCAGAGAAAGAAATTCGCTCCAATGCAGTAGCACACATTAAGTTCTGTAGCAAAGGATAGATGCTGAAACCTGGAAGTTACTTGACACGAGACATCGGGGTTCTTATTAGCTTTCATTGCTTCAGGAGTCTTAAAGGTTAAACTGCGTAGTTAGCCGTTAAACGTCTTAGAGTTCTGAAGGACATAGGTAGTGTTGAATTTCGAGAGGTGGGATAGTTGAGAAAAACAAAAGTCACCTGGCCTTTCTAAACATTATGAGTATTTGTGATGAAAAAGGCACAAAGTGACCGACCAGAATGAGGAATATTCTGTGTAGTGAAGAATATGTCATGAATATTCTTGTGAAACGGAAAGCGCGGGCCTGAAAAGTACTCTCAACAAAGAAAGCCAATACTGATATGAGAATCCAAGAAAAAGATGAGTGTCAAAATGGCCTTTCTGTATATGTGAACATGGCGAATCAAGGAGAAGGGGAGAGGATGTGAATCCCAAGGAAGAAAAGACCTACATATGGGAAAAGGGTAACTCCAAACAAGACCAAGAAGGCAGTTCTCCCTTTTTGGTGCAGGAGGACCAAGTACGACAGAAATCATGCGCTAAATGAGGTTTAAATTGGACCTCGCGAGCTCCCTATTTAAGGCGTCTTAAGTAATACTGGGATGCCAAATAGTCAGCGATCTCCCTTTTATAAAACATGCCTTCCTCCTCTTTCCTCCACCCCGTGTGTGCGACTCGAGCTCCTTGCCGAAATAATGCCTTTGTGTCCTGGAGGGGTTGCTTGAAACTGATTTAATTGCTCCCTTTGAAAAGAGGATGAAAATGGTTATTCGACGGATAACACGATGAGCAATTAGAGTTGCGCTCCAGTTTTAACCCTTCAAACCCTGAGTTTAAGCCAACGAGCCATCCCATGAAAAGTGCGGTGAAGTGCCGGGGCGCAATAGTTAAAACTTATGGGGTAAAATAGAGGAAGCCTAGGGCGTGTAAAGCCTCCGAGTGTGGCTCATTATTGAACTAGATATATGGGTTCAGGA
>QBTX01002636.1:0-16834 GCA_003063285.2 Arachis monticola | reverse complement strand
ACCACCCAAGAGCTGTCTTGTGTGTCCTTAGCACCTAAATTAATGCTTTCTCTTCCTGTGGTTTTAAAGTAGAGCTTATGATTACCGGAAAAGTGTCCTCTTCTCCCAGAAATGCATATTTTAGGGAGGGTGGTAGTGGTTTGAGTTCAGTTTTAGGAGGCTTCTCCTTTTCTTGAGGAGTTTTCAGAAGTTCTTCTATTTTTTCTCGGTTCCTCCTGATCAGGCTGAACATCTTTAAAGATGTCCTCTAGCTCTGATTTGAGACTCTCAGTCATGTTGACCTCTTCCACCAGGGAGTCAATGATATCAGCGCTCATGCAGTCTTTTGATGTGTCTAGATGCTGCATAGCTTTGACAGCATTCAACTTAAACTCATCCTCATTGACTCTCAGGATTTTCTCCCCTTTTTGGACGTCAATAAGGGTTTGTCCAGTTGCTAGGAAAGGTCTTCCTAGAATGAGAGTTGCACTCTTGTGCTCCTCCATTTCCAGCACTACAAAGTCAGTAGGAAAGGCAAATGGCCCAACCTTGAGAATCATGTCTTCAATTACGCCTGATGGAATTTTAATGGAGCCATCACCAAGTTGGAGGCATATCCGGGTTGGTTTAACTTCATCAGTCAAACCAAGCTTTTTGATAGTGGATATAGGTATTAGGTTGATACTTGCCCCAAGATCACATAGAGCTATCTTGGTACAGGCATCCTCTAATGTGCATGGTATAATAAAGCTTCTAGGATCTTTAAGCTTCTCTGGTAAGCTTTTCAGAATGATTGCACTGCATTCTTTAGTGAGGAAGACTTTTTCAGTTTCTCTCCAATTCTTCTTATGACTTAAGATCTCTTTCATGAACTTAGCATAAGAGGGTATTTGCACAAGTGCCTCTGCAAACAAAATCTTTATTTCAAGAGTCCTGAGATAGTCTGTAAAACGGGCAAATTGTTTATCCTGTTCTGCTTGGCGGAGTTTCTAAGGATAAGGCATCTTGGCTTTATATTCTTCAACCTTAGTGCTGCAGGTTTATTCCCTACAAAAATGGTTGGAGAAGCCTACTTAAGGGGTTTGTTATCAGCACTTGCAAGTGTCTGATCCCCCATTGGAGTTTAAACGCCAGAATTGGGTGCTGTATGGGCATTTAACGCCAGATTACCACCCTTTTCTGGTGTTTGGACGCCAGAACTGGCCATCCACTAGGCGTTTAACACCAATTTTTCCACCTTTTCTGGTGTTTGAACGCCAGAATCATTCTTCTTTGGGCTCTTACTATCCTCAGAGGTATTTTGGACAGTGGTTTGGTCATCCTTTGTCAGTTGTTCCTTTCTTGGCTTTCTACTGCCTTGAGTTGAGACATTCAACGTCTTCCCACTTCTTAACTGAACGGCTTGGCACTCTTCTGTTATCTGTTTAGATAGCTGCTGAGTTATCAGACAAATTTCTGAATCAATATTTCCCTCGCAAAATTGGATGAACGGTAAGTTGGACGTCAAAGGCTTTAAACGCAGGAATGAATGCAATCTACTTTTTATCATGAACCATGTGGAGATGGTACAGAGAAGATGCTAAAGGAAATGCCCCTCGAATATTTTTCAGAATGGGTGCAGTTAGACATCTTTTACTATGTACTTACAGAAAGGCCGGCACATATCTTTAGTCTACTCATGCTGGTGGAGTTTTATTATCATTGTAGCATATGCCACAATTGAAGAGGCTCAAGAGCTCCTTGATACAGTTGCTAGAAACAACTTTGTACTTAAGTAGTGGGAGTCCTCCATGAATGAAGAGGCTAAAGCACTATCCACTGAACTTAGTCCTCCAGAACAAGTGGTTGAACTCAATCAGCAATTGCTCTTATAACAAAATTAGCAGAATTTAAAGAGATGCTCTAAGACACTAAAAATACTAACAAGAATATGGAAGTACAATTGGACCAGACCAAAGATAGCAGCATACTAAACAGGATCACAGAATGAGTGGCAAGCCCGTTCGTTAAGAAGTGGGAAGCGTTGAATGCCTCAACTCAAGGCAATAAAAGGCCAAGAAAGGAACAACTGCAAAAGGATGACCAAACCACTGTCCAAAATCCCTCTGAGGTTAGTAAGAGCCCAGAGAGGAGTGATTCTGGCGTTCAAACGCAGAAAAAGCAGTGGAAAAATGGTGTTAAACGCTAGTGGCAAGGTGGCCAGTTCTGGCGTCCAAACACCAGAAAAGGGTGGTACACATCTGGCGTTAAATGCCCATACAGCACCAATCTGGCGTTTAAACTCCAATGGGGGATCAGACACTTGCAAGTGCTGACAACAACCCCCTTAAGAGGCTTCTCCAAACCATTTTTGTAGGAAAATAACCTGCAGCACTGAAGGTGAAGCAATATAGAGATGCCTATCCTTAGAGAACTCGCCAAGCAGAAAGGATAAACAATTTGCCGTTTTTAGATATCTCTAGGACTCTTGAAATAAAGATTTTCGTTTGGAGGCACTTGGCACAATCCCTCTTATGCTTCAGTTTCATGAAAGAGATCTAAGTACATAAAAGACATTGGAGAGAAACGAAAAGTCTTCCTCACTGAAAGAATACAGTGCAATGATTTAAAAGCTTACCAGAGAAGCTTAAAATCCAGAGCTTTTTGATCCATGCAATTAGAGGTATTGCCGACCAAAGAAGCTTATGGATCTTGGGGCAAGTATCAACCTAATACATGCATCCACTATCAAAAGCTTGGCTTACTGAAAAAGTTAAAAACCCGGATATGTCTCCAACTTGGTGATGGGTTCCATTAAAATATCCATCAGGCGTATATGAAGACATGATTTCAGGTTGGGCCATTTGCTTTTCACTGACTTTGTAGTGCTGGAAATGGAGGAGCAAAAGAGTGCACTCTCATTCTAGGAAGACCTTCCTAGCAACTGGCAAACCCTTATTGACGTCCAACAAAGGGGAGAAAACCTGGAGTCAATGAGGATGAGTTTAAGTTGAATGCTGTCAAAGCATGCAGCATCAGACACATCAAAAGACTGGCATGAAAGTGATATCATTGACTCTCTGGTGGAAGAGTCAACATGACTGAGAGTCTCAAACTCAGAGCTGAAGACATCTTTTAAAGATGTTCAGCTGATGGAGGAATGAGGATAATGAAGAGAGGAACTTCTGAAACTCCTCAAGAGAAAGGAAACCTCCAAAACGAACTCAAACACTAACCACCATCCCTGAAATAATGATTTCTGGGAGAGAGTGACACTTTTCCCGGTAATCATAAGCCTCTCTTTAAACACAGGAAGAGAAAGCACTATCAGGTGCTAAGGACACAAACAGCTCTTGGGTGGTCCATAAGTGAAGCCTTAAGGCATAAGTCCAGCTAGATGCTTGCACAAATCTTCTATTGGGATAGATGCTAACCAGTGGTCCAACCACAAGGAGGCTAAATCCGCTGAAGAGTGGTGCAGAAAGAGGTCCCCAAATACATAGAGGCTGGATTATTTATCTCCTTTTCTGATAGCCCCTGAGTGAGCCTGTCCAAGTTGTCCCAAAAGGGGGCATGACAGTGAGGTGTCATAATGAAAAAAATGAAACTGGTTCTACAAGAACAGTTACAGGGTGGCGTAAGTGTATTGACTACATAAAGGCTCAATACAGCCACAGAAAGGATCATGTTTCCTTACCAGTTCATAGACCAGATGCTAGAGAGACTAGCAAGTCATGACATCTATGCTTTCTGGATGGTTATACTCAGGTTACATAACCAAATTCAGTAAATCCCCAGGATCAAGAAAAAACAGTTCACATGTCCATCGTGGGTGTTTGCCTACAGAAGGTTGCCATTCTGGTCTGTGCAATGCACTGAACGATTTCTAGAGGTGCATGCTTCTATTTTCTCTGATATGGAGTAGAGAATTTTCTGGAAGTCTTCATGCATGACTGAGTATTCAATGGAGAACCATTCAGCTCCATGTTCTGATCACTAGACTTGTCCTGAAAAGGTGCCAAGAGACTAACTAGTCTTAAACTGGAGAAATGTCACTTGTATGGTGACTGAAGGGATTGTCTTGGGCAAAAATTCAATAAGGGAATAAGGTGGATCAAGCAATATGAGGTAATTGAAAAATTACCACCACCTGCCAATGTTAAGGCAATCAGAAGCTTTGGGGCATGAGGATTTTATAGGAGGTTTAATAAAGGATTTTTCAAAATCACAAAACCTCTGAAAATATGCTAACTGCTGAATACCTTTGTCTTTGACACAAGCCGATTCAGCGGCGTTTAGACTCTGAAAGCCAAGCTGGCACACGCACCAGTATTTTTGCACCAGATGGACATAATCCATTTGAACGCTAATGTGTGATGCCAGTAGATCACAGCATTGGTGAGTATTAGGCCAGAGGCATGGAAAGCTTCTTGCAATCATTTATTATGCTAGCCGTGATTTAAATGATGCGCTAGAAGAATTGTACACAACCAGCAAAGAGAATTACTCCAGTGGTTTAGCCATTGACAAGTTAGATCTCATTAGTAGGATCAAAAAGTGATTGTGTAACTTGACCATGCTGCTCTCAAAATACCTTCACAAAAGAGGATTCAAAACACAGACTCATAGATGGTGTTTGCCTTCTGCAAGAGTTTGATATAGAAATAAGAGACAGAAAGGGACGAGAACCAGAGTGCTGATCTCTGTCCCGAGATAGAGCCTAGTAGAAGGGCGTCCTCTCCTCTACTGAGATCTTGAAACTTTTGATGAGCACTCTTTGCACATTCAGGAAGACACATGGATTGCACGAATTGCAAACTATAAAGCTGAGATTCATACCCAAGGAGTACATAAGCAGCAAATGAAAAAAACTTTCTATGCAAAGTACTACCTGTGGGATGAACCTTATCTATTTAAGAGATGTCAAGACGGAATAATCCAGGATGTGTGTCCTGAGAAGAGGCACGAGAGATCCTATGGCATTGCCATGGATCCAATAGTGGAGGCATTTGAGGTGAGGCGAACAGCCACAAGGTCTCTCCAATGTGCTTCTACTGTGCACTACTCTCTATACAGAATTCTCAAGAGTTTGTACGTAACTGTGACAGTTGCAAGAGAGCTGGTAATCTGCCCAGTGGTTATGCCATGCCTCAACAAGGGAATCTTGGAGAGATTGGTGTTTGATGTATGGGTATTGACTTCATGGGCCGTTTCCCACCATCATATCTCAAAACTTATATTCTGGTGGCAGTAGCTATGTATCAAAATGGGTATAGGCATTGCAACACCCACTAATGATCACTCACGCAAGATCATGCAGTTCTCAGAAGCATATTTTCAGCAGGCTATCGGTGTCCCTAGGCGTACTGACAGTGATGAGGAACTCATTCTGCAATAATAGCTTTACTCTACTCTGGTCGATATGGAATTAACCACAAAGTGGCAACCCATATCATCCACAGACAAATGCGCAGGCTGAAGTCTCAAATAGAGAACTAAAGCGAATCCTGGAATGGACTGTAGTACCCGTAGAAGGATTGGGCAAAGAGTCTTGTATGATGCTCTGTGGGCTTTATAGAACAGCATTCAAGACTTTATAGGGACCTCTCCATACAGCTTGTGTATGGAAAAGCTATCACTCTGCCAGTGGAATGAAAACAAAGCCTTACTGCGGCAACCCACTTCCCTAAACCTTAATCATACAGGTGCTGGGGAAAATAGCATCTCTCCGCTTGCATCGAGCTGGAGGATTCAGATCAATTTTCGAAAATGCTAAATTTACCAGGAGAAAGAGACAGATGCGCAACGATAGAAAGCTGTCATCTAGAGTCTTTAAGCCCAGGATAGAAAGTTCTATTGTTAACTCCAGGCTCAGATTAGTTCTCCTGGGTAATTGAAATCCGGTGGAAGGGACCATACGTGATTACAAGTGTGTCACCATATGGATTATGTGGATGTTCGGATTGATTATGAAAAAGTTATTGTTAATGAGACAGAGAAGTCAAAATTATCTGAAGGCAATGTTGAGCAAGAGTGCCCAAAACTGAGACTAAATTAACAGCTCAGTAAAAGTCCAGCTAAAGAAGTAAAGAAGCGCTTGCTGGGAGGCAACCCAGCCATTATAAAAAATTAGATTTATAACAATTATATAAGTCCATTTAATTTTGTTATTCATGTTTGATAAGCTTTTTCAGTGAACAAGTCAAGACATAAAGGTTCAAACATAAAGCAGAGGAATCACAGAGAAAAAGAGCTCACTGGTTGTAAAACGCCAGTAAAGAGGCAATTTGGCGTTAAACGCAGAATGGCTACCATTCTAGCGTTTAACGCAATAAAGTTATCATTCTGGCATTTTACAGAAATGGAGCTTCTGGCTGTTCAAAAAATACAACAGTAGGGATATCTGGCTTAACGCCAGCCAGGGTACCTTGTTGGGCGTTAAACGCCAAGATGCGTTTTTGGTGTTAAGCCAGAATGGCTATCATTCTGGGTTTAACGCCAGAAACAAGGGGATAATTTCGTTTCAATTCAAATTTTTTTTGATTTTCATATAATTCTAATTTTTCATCAAATATTATAAACATTCATTTTTTTTTTTAATATCTTACATTTTTTTTTTTTTTTTTATTACTCTCTCTTTCAATTCTATTCCATGTTTTGAAAACTCTTTATCTCTCCAATTTCTTTTCAAATCTTTTTAATTCATTCATATTTTATCTTTTATTTCGTTAGATGCATAAACGAAATTCAATTTTTAACATTCCTCATTCTTTCTTTTCAATCGTATCTTTTTATTTCTTCTTTTTTTTTTTATTTTATCTCTATTTTCTTATCTTTTCAAAATAATTCGAAACCCATTCCCTCCTCCTTTAAATACACATTCGGCCAGCCAGCCTCTTTCACCCATCATTAATCCTTCTCTCCTCTTATTCATCTTTTTTTTTTTATTTTGCTTGAGGAAAAGCAAATCTCTAAGTTGGTGTATTTCTGTGATCCTGAGCTAAAAAACAAACGAATCTCATGGCTCCAAAGGAAGACAAACACTTCAAGAGGCACAGAAAGAAAGAATCCAAAGCCACTGTAGTGCATGAGAATTTCTGCACCAAAGAAACATGCAGCAGACCATTATTCAAATGTCAAGAAGATCAGTTGATCCGCTAGTGAAGTTAGGTTCAATCTAAAGAAGATAATACCTGGCGATCCAAGAACACGATATTCAAAACAGGGGCTGGGAAGTCTGGCTAATCCTGAGATTACATGTTGAAGAAAATGATCCAGAGAATTCTATGCAAATCTGTGGATGAACGATAAGCAAAATTAGAGGAACTGCTTTCCTCTTTTCGGACCATGGTCAGAGGGAAGATTATTTACTTCCACTTTAAAGGTGAGAAATTTCTCAAGCTTCCTCAACTACAGGATGACCCAAATCCTTTAATAGGAGAATGCCAAAATAAAAGGCATAAAAAGGATATGCCTACCTGTACAAAGAGTGTCCCACTAAAGAGGGTATCAAGTGATTCTAGGATTTCATTGGGCGTTTTATACTCCCAACCAGCAACCGTTTAAAGTCACTGTCAAAGAGCAGTGATGATTCACTATATTATGCTGGGAAAGAAGTAAGATTATCAGTCTGATTCTGGTGAAATTTACATATTTAAAAACAAGGAATCCACTTGATGCTAATTGGCTTACCAAGCTTGATCAGTTTTATGTAAAGATGGGGGTAAGAGATCAGGCTGGCATGAATATATCCCAGTTGAAGCCAATCACCAAAAGGTGATGGATGGACTCAAGTTCAAAAACCCCATCAAAAGGAGGGCGCATGAGGCTCCTCCAGAAATTCCTCAATTTGAATATTGGCCCCTTAGAAGCATCTGTCACCCAGCTGCAGAAGCTATGGACAACTCAAAGAAGAGCAGCGAGAATCAACATATGCTTTGCAAACTGCTCAAGAACAAGAAAACAAGGGCTGAGATATAGGAACTAAAGTGCCAGAAGCTCCCCTTGAAGAGCTAGACGTCCCACAGATTGTGAGGAGCAAGTATCTCTCAAAATAATGGTTGTTGAGTCTAACTCTGTGTATAACTTTTGTTATTAGAGACATATTTAAGAGTTCATGGCATTAGAATTAGAGTCGTTTATTTTTATGTCTTTAATTTCCTTTCTGTTTATTGTTATTTGTTTGCTTTTATGTTTAGTTTCTCTTGTTTTATCTTTATTACATGATTATTAGTGTTTAGAGTCTATGTCTTAAAGCTATGAATGATTCCATGAATTCTCACCTTTCTTAAATAAAAAAATGTTTATTTGCAAAAGACAAGAAGTGCATAATTTTCGAAATTTATCTTGAAATTAGTCTATTATTTTGATGTGGTGGTAATACTTTTGTTTTTTGATGAATGTGTGAACAGTGCATATTTTTTGATGTGAAGATTTAGTGAATGTTAAAATTGTTGGCTCTTGAAAGATTATGAAAAAGTGGAGAAATGTTATTGATAATCTGAAAAATCATAGAAGTAATTTTTGAAGTAAGAAAAAAGCAGTAAAAAAATGGAAAAAAATAAAGAAAAAGAAAAGCAAAGAGAAAAAGCCAGAAACCCTTTAAACTAAAAGGCAGGGTAAAAAAGATCAAGAGCTTTGAGCATTAATGGATAGGAGGGCCCAAAGGAACAGAATCCTGGCCTAAGCAGCTTAATCAACGCTGTCCCTAACCATGCGCTTGTGTCATGAAGGCCAAGTGAAAAGCTTGAGACTGAGTGGTTAAAGTCCTGGTTCGCAAAGCAAAAAGAAGTGAGCTTAAGAGCTCTAGGCACCTCTAACTAGGGACTCTAGGCAAAGCTAGTCACAATCTGAAAAGGCTTCAGCCAGTTTATGTGTCTGTGGCATTTTATGTCTCCGGTGGTAAACTGGAAAACAAATGCTTAGGGTCACGACCAAGGCTCATAAAGTAGTTGTGTTCAAGAATCAATAACTGAACTAGGATACATCAATACACTATCTGAAATTCTGAGTTCCTATAGATTGCAATCATTCTGAAACTTCAAAGGATATAAGTGAGATGCCAAAACTGTTCAGAAGCAAAAATGCTACTAGTCCCGCTCATCTAATTGGAAATTAGAGCTTTAATTGATATTTAGAATTTATGTATATTCTCTTTTTTTATCCTGTTTTGCTTTTATTGATTGGAGAGTAAGCAACAATTTAAGTTTGGTGTGTGATGAGCGGATAATCTATACCCTTTTTGGCATTTTTTAGGTAGTTTTTAGTATGTTTACGTTACTTTTTTATTATATTTTTATAGTTTTTTATGCAAAAATCACATTTTTGGACCTTTACTATGAGTTTGTGTATTTTTCTATAATTTCAGGTATTTTCTGACTGAAATTGAGGACCTGAGCAAAAATCTGATTCAGGCTGAGAAAGGATGGGAAGGATAGCTAGTTGGAATTCTGACCTCCTTGCACCTGAAATAGCTTTTTCTAAAGCTACAGAAGCCAATTGGCTCGCTCTCATTGCGTTGGAAAGTAGACATCTTGGATTCTCCAGCAATATATAATAGTTCAATACTTTCCCGAGAAATTGATGCCCAAATTGGCGTTAAAACGCCAGCCAGAGACCATTTTCTAAAGTAAACGCCAGAACTGGCACCAAAACTGGAGTTAAAACGTCCCAAACTGGCACCCAAGCTGGCGTTTAACTCCAAGAATGGTCTATGCATGTGAAATCTCAATGCTCCACCCAAGCACACACCAAGTGGACCCCAGAAGTAGATTTCTGCACCTTCTACCATTATTACTCATTTTTGTAAACGAAGTTGACTAGTTTAGTATATAAACTACTTTTAGAGATTCATTTTTGGTAACTAATGAACATTTTACATCTCATATTATATCTTCTACGGCATGAGTCCCTAAACACCATATGGTGAGGGTGAGGAGCTCTGCTGTGTTTAATGGATATAATAACAATTATACTGTTTTCTATTCAATTAACTTCTTGAATCTATCCTAAGATACTCACTCGTACTTCAATATAGAGAATATGATGACCCGTGACACTACATTATCCTCAACTCTATGAAACGGTGCTTGACAACCACTCCTGTTCTATTTGAGCTCAACGTAGTCATTGGCGACAGCTTGAGTGCTTATCTTGGGTTCTCTGATCCACGGACCGAGTCCGGAGGTTAGAAACTTCGTGGTAGAGGCTAGAACCAATTGGTAGCATTCCTGGGATCCGGAAGTCTAACCTTGTCTGTGGTCAATTCCGAGTAGGATCTGGGGAGGGATGACTATGACGAAGCTTTTCAAACTCACGAATGTTGGGCGTAGTGAACAGTGTGAAAAGATATAGAAAATCTTATTCCCGACACAAGTTGAGAACCGATAGATGACTAGCCGTGCGGTAGCTGTAACTGGTATTTTTCATCTGAGATGAGACATCCGACAGTTGATTAGCCGTGGAGAAATCGACCTAGTATTTTTCTTCACGAGGATCATCACAGCTTGCCATGGAAGGGAACATGCGTGTTTGAAAGAAGAAGACAGTAGGAAAGCAGAGATTCAGATGACAGAGCATCTCTGGAACCTCAACCTGTTTCCTCATTACTGAATACAAGTACCTTTATTTCATGTTATTACTTTTCATAAACAAAATAATTTCTAAAAAAAAAAAAAAAAATAATATTTTTTACAAGATACACCATACTTCTTCAAGCCGACAATCTCCGTGGGATCGACCCTTACCACCGAAGGTATTACTTGGACGACCAATGCACTTGCTGGGTAGTTGTTGTGGAGTTGTGAAAGGTGTAATCACAATATCGTGCACCATAAATCACTTACACCAATTGTTGCTTAAGTCATCAATACTCATGGGATCGACCCTCCCTCACCTGAGGTATTACTCGGTACAACCCGTGCACTTGCCAGTTAGTTTGTGTTATTCAAATTCCAGCAAGCCAAGTTTTTGGCGCCGTTGCCAGGGATGATAGTGATTAACAACTCTCAGTTGATTGATTGCTTAGATATGCATTTTTAGTTTTAAATTCTTTTTTTTTAATTTTGCTTGTATTTTCGAGAATTTTTTTTTTTTATTTTAAATAAAATAAGCACTAATTATTTTTCCTTAATTTCTGAATTTAAGTTTGGTGTCACCTAGTTATTTATTATTAAGGTTTTCTTGTTTATTTTCCTGTTAATTTCCAAAATTTTCTCTCTAATTTCATTTATCATTTCGAAATTTATTTACTTATTTTATTTAGTATTTTTAATTTTTATTAATTTTAAATGTTGTTACCTCACATGGGCTTCTCTGCACTCTGACGTAGAGATCCCATCTTTTCTTGTTTTTTTGTCTGTGTATAGCACAGGAAAGAGGCAAGGAACCTCTATTAAGCGTTAATCCTAAACCTGAAAGGAACTCTCAGGGCATTTGCAACAAGTAAGACTCTGCAAGGCTGTAGACTCAACGATGGATGACAATAATGCTGTTAATGCCTACATGTGGCAAATCCGAATAGGAATGAAGAACAAAGGAGAGTACTTGACTCTTACTCTGCTCCTACTGCGATCTTATGGAAAAAAATTATTGTGGTGCCTCCTATAGCTACGAACACTTTGAGTTGAAGGACAAATATTCTCACCCGGTGCAGCAAAACTGCCAGTATAATAGTCTTCCCCACGAAGAACCAAATCAATTTAGTTTCTAATTTTATGTAAGATTAGTGATACTGTGAAGACAAATGGAGTGGACCCAGAGGTGTACAAACTCATGCTCTTCCCGTTTGCTCTAAGGGATGGAGTAAAGCTATGGCTAGATTCTCAACCCAAAGGAGAGTTTGGATACTTGGGACAAGTTTGTTACTAAGTTTCTTACTAAGTTTTTCCCACCAAAGAAGCTGACTAAGCTTAAGGTGGAAGTTCAGCTTAGGCAGTAGGATGGTGAAACTCTTTATGAAGCTTGGGAGAAGGTATAAGCTACTGATTAGGCAATGCCCTCCAGACATGTTCTCTAAATGGACCCAGCTAGATATCTTTTATGAAGGCTTGGGTGAAATATCCAAAATGTGCTTAGATAATTCTGCAGGTGGTTTAGTGCACAAGAATAAGAAACCGGAGGAGACTATTGAGCTGATTAAATTGGTTGCTAGCAATCAATATTTATACTCATCTAACAGGAATCATGTGAACTCTGAGGCTCCTCAGAAGAAGGGTGTTAAGGAAGTAGAAGGCTCTTAATTCTCTTCTTGCTCAGAACAAGCTTATGTCTCAGCAAATAAGTTACTTACTCAATAGATGGGTGACATGCAAGTCTCAGCTATCAACACCCAAAATTAACCTCGATAGGTCCCTTATGACATGAAGGTAATTTTGTGCAAAATAATAAGTATGATAATGCCTCATCCTCTTCTGAACAGGTCAACTACACGGGATTGGTTCTAGAAACCCCTACAATGATCCATATTCCAAGACATACATCAGGGATGGAGAAATCAACCAAATTTTTGGTGGAGGGACCAACCTCAGAAACCTCAGAGACCTCAGAATTTCAACAATAACGCCCAGGACGGCTTTCAACAGAATAATTACAATAACCGCCAATTAGTTACATGCAGCAACAACCACCTCGCAGGCAAACTCTAAATCCCAAGAAGATTCTAATTGGGAGTGATGAGGAGTTTATGCAGGAAACCAGAGCCTCCATTAGAAAACTTAGAGGTGCAAATGGGCCAACTGAGCAAGCAAATACCTGAAAGGTCTGCAAGTACATTTCAAGGTGATACGGTGGTGAACCCAGGAGATGATTGCAAGGTTATTAAATTAAGAAGTCGTAAAGTAGCTGGCTCTGAAACCAAGGTCAATGATGAGTTAGTTTGAAAAAGAAGCCAGAGGAGAAAAAGGGAGAGGTAGAACCGCCCCTCCCTAAGTCTGTAGACAACCCATTCCCTGATTCTCTTGACACTTATCCTTCCTTGCCAAAGGCTCCTGAATACAAGCCAAAAATGCCATATCCTCAGAGGCTTTAGAAGGCTTCCAAAGAAAAGCAATTTTCTAAATTTTTAGATGTCTTCAAGAAGTTACAGATCAACATTCTTTTTGCAGAAGCTCTTGAGCAAATACCTCCTTTATGCTAAATTATGAAGAATTTGTTGACTAACAAGAGGAAATTGGAAGAGGCAAGAAACCGTGGTGTTTACCAAGGAATGTAGTGCTGTTATTCAACATAAACTTCTTGGGAAAATGCAGGATCCAGGGAGCTTGTGATTCCTTGCACCATAGGAATTCACCTTTGAGAAAGCTTTATGTGATCTTGGAGCTAGCATCAACCTCATGCACTTTAGTGATGAAAAAGCTTCAAATTTAGGAGGTTAAAAACTGATGAAGGATATTTAACGCTTTTTGGGGTTAATTTCATGTAGTTTTAGTATATTTTCATTAGTTTACCTAGGCAAAATTCTATTTCTGGACTTTACATGAGTTTGTGTGTTTTTCTATAATTTCAGGTATTTTCTGGCTGAAATTGAGAGGAGCTGAGCAAAAATCTGATTCAGGCTGAAAAAGGGACTGCTGATGTTGGTTGGATTCTGACCTCTCTACACACGGAATGGATTTTCTGGAGCTACAGGAGCCAATTGGCGCGCTCCAAATTGCGTTGGAAAGTAGACATCCAGGGCTTTCCAGCAATGATAATAAATGTCATACTTTCCTCAAGGATAGATGACGTAAACTGGCGTTCAACACCAGTTCCCATGCTTGCATCTGGCGTTAAACGCCAGACAACTAGGTTACAAGGTTGGAGTTAAATGCCAAAAGGTTACAACAATGGCATTTAACTCCAGAAACAGCTCAAGCACGTGTAAATCTAAGTCCCAGCCCAGCACACACCAAGTGGCCCTGAAAGTGGATTTCTGCACTACAATCTATTCATAGTTTTACTTATTCTCTGCAAACCTAGATTACTAGCCTACTATTTAAACACTTTTAGAGGATTATTTATATCTCATGGACATTTTAGATCTGAACTTTGTACTCTTTGATGGCATAGTTCTCTAAACTCCATTGTTGGGGGTGAGGAGCTCTGCTGTGTCTCGATGAATTAATGCAATTATTTTTGTTTTCTATTCAAACATGCTTGTTCTATCTAAAGATGTTCATTCGCACTTCAATATGATGAAGTGATGATGCCGTGACACTCATCACCATTCCTCAGATCTATGAACCGTGCCTGACAACCACTCCGTTCTACCTTTGGATTGAATGGAATATCTCTTGGATTCCTTAATCAGAATCTCGTGGTATAAGCTAGAAAAATGGCGGCATTCTTGGAGAATCCGGAAAGTCTCACCTTGTATGTGGTATTCCACGAGTAGGATTCAAGGATTGAATGACTGTGACGAGCTTCAAACTCACAAGGGTTGGGCGTAGTGACAGACGCAAAAGGTCAATGGATCCTATTTCCAACAGGAGTGAGAATCGACAGTTGATTAGCCGTGCGGTGAAAGCGCACCTGGACCATTTTCACTCAGAGGACGGATGGTAGCCATTGACACGGTGATCCACCAACACCACAGCTTGCCATATGAGGAACCTTGCGTGCGTGACAGAAGAAGACAGGGAAAGCCAAGATTCAGAAGATCAAAGCATCTTGAAAACTCCAACATATTCTTCCATTACTGCATAACAAGTATTATTTCATCTCTTTATTTTTCGCAATTCAAACTGATAATCATAATTGATCTCCTGACTAAAGGATTTACAAGATACCATAGATTGCTTCAAGCCAACAATCTCTGTGGGTTCGACCCTTACTCACGTAAGGTATACTTGGACGACCCATTGCACTTGCTGGTTTGTTGTGCCGGAGTGTGAAAGTGTGAAATCACAATTTCGTGCACGCAAGTTTTGGCACCGTTGCCGGGGATTGTTCATTTTAGCCAACTGACGGTTGTTTTGTTGCTTAGATTAGGAAAAATTTTTCTTTTTTGGTTTAACGTCCTCTATTATTGTTTTTGGTTGAATTTTTTTTATTTTCAAATCCTTATTTTCTCTTTTTAAATTTTTCGAAAATTTTATAAACTTGATATTAGTTTTTTCTGTTTGAGTTTTAGTTTCATATCTTAAGTTTGGTGTCAATTGCATTTTTATTTATTTCTTTTAAATTTTTGAATTTGTGTTCATTTTTCTTTCTTAATCTTAAGTTGTTCTTGTTTTATTTTCCTGTTTTGATCTTTAGCTTTTCTTGTTCTGTCTTTTTCTTGTTTTTCTTGTTCTTTTTCAAAATATATTTTTCAAAAAAAAATCTTTATTTATTAAATTTTTTTTTTTTTTTTTATTTCTTTTTTCAATTGGTTAGAGCGTTGTGCTTATGTTCTTGTAATTGACTATCTTCTTTTTTAAAAACTTTTCAAAAAATAATTTTTCTTTGAATTTTTTTTTTTTTTTTTTTTTTTTTTTTTTTTTCTTGTTGATTTTTTCTTTAGTTTTTGAAATTTTATTTTGGTTTTCTAAAATTTTTAAGCTGGGTGTTCTATCTCATTTCTGATTGTTCTTGTGAGTCTTAAAAGTGTTCTTGATGTCCTTACTTGTGTATTTGAAATTCTAAAATTTTAAGTTTGGTGTTCCTTGGTGTTTCCCTCCAAAACTTTTCGAAAATAAAGGAACATTAGATCTAAAAATTTAAGTTGTGTGTCTTTGGTGTGTTTTCTCTTCATCATAAAATTCAAAAATAAAAAAATATCTTTTCTCTCTAATTTTAAAGTGAATTTTAGAAAAGAGCTTTTAAAATTCAGATTCTATTCAAATTTAAATCTTTTTCAAAAATCATATCCAAATTTTTTCAAATCTCTTAATTAAGTATTATTTTTAGTTTTTATTTTTTTTTATCTTAATTTCGAAATCTATATTTACATTTCTAGTTATTTATTTCATTTAAAAAAAAAAAAAATTCATTTTTATAAAATAAAAATACAAATATACTTTTAATTGTAATTCACATCCAATTCCCTTTTCTCACATGGACCTAAGTGGAAATGAGCAGTCCAAAAGGACTCTGGGGTCATATGCTAACCCACTACTGCTTCATATGTGAGTAGTATCTGTATATCCTCCATTGGAGTCAGTAGCTTGAGTTGAATCTCAGCTCATTATCATAGTACAGCAAAGTTGCCAGTATTCAGGTCCTCAAACAGTAAGAACCTACAGAGTTTTCTGGCACAGTTTTTACAAATTACTGACACAGCACATGATAAGGAAATAGAACAGGATGTCTACAGACTAATTACTGTTTCCATTTGCTGTAAAAGACCAAGCTAAGCGGTGGTTAAATAACCAACCTTAGGCTAGCATAAGGACATGGGAACAACTGTCAGAAAAATCCCTGAATCACTATTTCCTCCAAAACGGATGGCACAACTAAGGCTGGACATTAAGGCTTTAAACAAGGAGATAATGATCCCTTATGATGCCTAGGAGAGATACAGAGAGATGTTAGAAAATGCCCTCTGAAATTTTTTCAAAGGGTCCAGTAGACATCTTCTATTATGGGCTTACAGAGAAGGCTCAGACTTCTCTAGATCAACTCAGCTGGTGGAATTATACACATGAGAAAGACAATTGAAGAAGGAATCAAGGAGCTTATTGATATAGTTTTTAGAAATCAGCATCTGTACCTAAATAGTGAATCTCCTATGAAAGAAGAGGCTAAACAGTAACTGCTGAACTTAGTCCTGTAGAACAAATTACTGAAATTCAATCAGCAATCAACTTTATCAAAATAAGCTGGCCGAATTCAGGAGATACTACAAGACACCAGAATGGCTAATATAAATATGAGGTCACGTTGAAGCAAACAGAGCAACAGTTTATCAAAACAAATA
>QBTX01002634.1:0-16872 GCA_003063285.2 Arachis monticola | reverse complement strand
TCCTTCTTCAACCTCTGAATTTGATTTTGCTCAAGTCCCTCAATTTCAGCCAGAAAATACCTGAAATCACAGAAAAACACACAAACTCATAGTAAAGTCCAGAAATATTAATTTAACATAAAAACTAATGAAAACATGCCTGAAAGTAACTAGATTCTACTAAAAACATACTAAAAACAATGCTAAAAAGCGTATAAATTATCCGCTCATCACTTCATAAAGAGTTTCACCGTCCTTCTGCCTGAAGGTCTGAACCTCAAACCTAAGCTTAGTCAGCTTCTTTGGTGGAAAAAATTTAGTGAGAAACTCTGTAACAACCTTTTTCCAAGTATTCAAACTCTCTTTTGATTGAGAATCTAGCCATAGCTTTGCTTTATCCCTCAGAGCAAATGGGAAAAGCATGAGTTTGTACACCTCTGGGTTTACTCCATTTATCTTCATAGTATCACATATCTGCAGAAAATTAGAAATAAATTGATTTGGATCTTCATGAGGAAGTCCATGATACTAGCAGTTTTGTTGCACCAGGGTGACCAATTGTGGCTTCAACTCAAAGTTGTTTGCAGTTATAGGAGGCACCACAATGCTTTTTCCATAGAGATCTGCAGTAGGGGCAGAATAAGAGCCAAGCACTCTTCTCTGCTGATCATCCCCATTCGGATTTACCATATTGGCATTATCATTATTATTTGCCATAGTGGATTCTGCAGCCTTGCAAAGTCTTGCTTGTTGTAAACGTCACCTGAAAGTTCTTTCAGGTTCAGGATCAAAGTCTAAGAGATGTTATTTGTCTCTATTTCTGCGCATACACAAGCAGGAAACAAGAAAAAATGGGACTCTCTATGTCAGAGTGTAGAGAAGTCCCTGTGAGGTAACCTGTGTAAAATAATAAAATAAAAAATACTAAATAAATAAATAACGAAAATTCGAAAATTTAAAAAGAAAAATAAACAGAAAAATTTAAAATAAAATTAACTGAGTGACACCAAACTTAAATTCAGAAATTAAGAAAATAAATCAAAATATATATTTTTATTTTTATTTATTTATTTATTTATTTTTATTTTTTTTAATTAATAAAAATAAAAAAATGAAAAACAAAATAGGGGAGGGGGGATATAAACGAGAAGGAAAAGAAAGTAAATAACGTAAAGGAAAAAAATTAACGTAAAAGAAAAGAAAAAAATTAACTTAAAAAAATGCAAAATAAAAAATAATAAAATAAAATAAAATAAAAAATATAATAATAAAAAAATTATCTAATCTAAGCAATCAAACAACAAATAGTTGTTAATCACAGTCAATCCCTGGCAACGGCGCCAAAAACTTGGAGCGGTAATTTACAACCACACTTACTAACCGGCAAGTGCACCGAGTCGTACCAAGTAATACCCTATGTGAGTAAGGGTCGATCCCACGAGGATTGATGGATTAAGCAACAATAGCGTTTGATAGGCTTAGTTAGACAAACAGAAAAAAGTATTTGAATATTCAATCGTGTAGAAAATAAAATAGTAAAATAAATAAGTTGGGAATAAAATATGGAGAAGGCAGTTAAGGTTTCAGAGTTATCTATTTTCCCGGATTAATTTTTCTTACTAACTATTTTAATCATGTAGGATTTAATTTATGGCAAACTACTAGATAAATGTGACTAAAGACCCTAAATTCCTTAAGACCTTGCGCTAGTTCTCCTCTTAAAGATCATCAACCAGCCAATTATTGTTCGAATTATTCCACAATTTTGCAAAGGGTGGGATATCAAAAATTAAAATCCTAAAAAAAAAAAAAAAAAAAAAAAAAAAAAATTATATTTCTAAAATTCAAAACAATAAAAAAAGGAGTAATAAAATGTCACTCGGTATTCCCGTCATAAGTAGTTCAAATAATATAAAGTTTTAGGGAATAATGGTTTTCAAAAAGCTTTGGTTCAAAAGGTGAAAGTAGCTTTTCCAAGTTTTACTAGAAGCGAAGCTGTCAACCATACCGAAGGTGAATAAAAAGAGGTCTAGACTTCCGGAGTTCCATTGCTAACCAATATATTAAAACTAAATTAGATTTTTTTTTTTTATTATATATTAAAATATAGAGATAGAATAAAAAAAAAAAAAAAAAAAAAAAAAAAAAAAAAAAAAAAAAAAAAAAAAAAAAAAAAAACAAGAAAAAAAAGAAAGAGTTGAAATAGCCCCCCCTCATAACCTTAACAGTGGAAGATTAGATTACTCATAACCAAGAAATCGAGGAGAAAATTAGGATTGGTCAATTATGTTCCCAGTGGACGTGAGGTAGAAGTAGAAATCAGTTTTTACTACCACTAGGAAAACCTCGTCCAATAAGTCCATTAGAAGGAGAAAGCTAAGACGCGCCTCCCATTTTCATAAATCAATCGAATGAACGTATAATAAGATTTAAAATATTTTTTTTTTTTTTTTGAAAACATAAATAATTAAAAGAAAAAACAAAATTCTCACCTTCTGTATTATGCTGTTAATTTAAAATTTATGAATTAATTTAAATAACTCAATTCATTTCAGAAAATTGGGAGATGGATGGGGAACGACCAACGTTGAATTGTCCATTTGGCTCGCAGCTTCCTAATAGCCTTGTTAAGAATTTCACTGAGAGGGCCAGAAACTGGAATCAACATAGCCCAGAAAATCGACTCACACCCAGAACGCGCATTTAATCTTAACTAGCAAACTGTGGCAGCTATAGAAGAAAAAGCTGCAAGTTCTACGCGTCGTCCACAGAAAGAGGCCAATCGGATTAGCGAGGGTTTGTCCAAAATTGTAAATTGTGTACAGAATAATTACCAGTCCGCCAAACCTTGCTGCGTAAAATACGTCAAAGTCTCTGGGAGCCACGCGAATAACCGTAGGGATACACCTTGCGAAATGGTCCTCCATTCTGCGGCGGTCGCGGTGAAGGAGCCATGCGTCAGCCGCGAATGCCGGATATATTTCGCGCTGGTCATACCACGAAGCTACACGATTGGATCCTCTTTTGACTTCTTCTCTTTCATCACTGCGAGAAACTAACCATGATACTGGTCTACCGGCCTAAAATGCTAACCAATAAAAACATAAAACGGTCCTAATGGTAACACAACATAGCTATCAAAAAAATAGCATCCATAGGTAGGACCTAAAAATCATAAATTAATACTCAATTGAATTAAAAGATTCAATTTTTTTTTTTTAATTAGATTTAAATTCACTAGGAAAAAGATTGACAAGATGCTCACACCGCATCAAGAAATCACAAGACGCTCGCAATAGTTAGAATAAGGAATCCTATTTCTACCTTCCCACAAGCTCCAGATCGAAATAAGATTAAGAAACGAGAAAACCCTTAGAATTGAAATCAAATATTAATTAAAATACGAGCAAAATAATAATTTTAACCAACATAAAAGAAATGTCGTAACAGGAGCTCGCCTCAGACACCTAACTCATAGGAGGTTTAGTTGTCATACTTACAAAGAAAATAGGGTTTTGAAAAGATGCGGGAGGATGAAGAGGGACACAGTTCTGCCTAAGCTAATTACAACTTCACTTCTCCAATAAAAGTGAACTAACCCCTAAAACAAAAAAAACGTTAGGCCCCTAAAAAATTATCTCATTTAAAAATAAAAGGATTTAACAAAAGAATAAAATAAAGATAGAACTAATAGTGCCTTAATCCACTTGGAGGCCAAATTGATTGTGAAACGGACTGTGAAGAACGGATTTCTGCCGGTAAGAATTTTATGAAAATAATATTTTTTTTCTTCTATTTCTAAAACTAACTTTCCCTAAAAAACTAACGAGGACGATAAATTTCCTATTCAATAACAAAAATTTTTTTTTTTTTTTTTTTTTGGGAGATAAAAACAAAAAACCAAGCCATTTATAAACTTGCATAAAGAACAAATTAAACCGAGAGAGTTTTAAAACCACGTCTGTGGCAGGTCCAGCACTCTTCATGCCAAACCTAGGAATTAGGCAGAATCATGGGCAGTGCAACTAAACGTATGATATTAAAGATTATTTAAAAAAAAAAAAAAAAAAAAAAAAAAAAAAAAAAAAGGTTTTTAAAAAGGTTTGAGACTATAAAGTAGAATAGTAATTGCAAAAATTATGATGAAATTTATAAATAATATAATAAAAAACTCTCATTGGGCAGAGTCGGACTGCAAAAGTAATGGGAACCATGACAGGAATTCCCTAACCCTCTATTCGTTATCCTTATCCATACTGGTGATGTCCACAGATTCACAAAAAATGCGCAAGAATTGGAGGGTTTCAAATACATCACAAGCTTTTAAGGTTTAAAGTCAAGTGGACCCTAATTAAATTTCAACCCAAAAGTCCTAGTCCCTTTCAAAATCCTTTATGGAATAGAGCTATTAGTATATGAGTTATTGGAACCTCAAATTAAATCAGCAAACTCCCAAAATTTCTTTAACCAACCTAGACTCAAGCTTAGGAACCATCTCTGCAAAAAGTGAATCAGACCATAAAGAGGCTCGTGAAGTGATACTCACCATTATTAACCAAGCCCAAAGGGAGAAAATATATAATCATTTAATTATTTTAATTTTATCACATGCATGGCACGGGTGATTAAACTTGTTTTACAACTAAAATGTGCCATAACAAAGCACCAGGTTCAACCATTCTGAAGAACTAAAAAAACCCGTTACAATCAAATTTATATTAAATAAACATTAAATCATACGAAAGAATTCATAAGCAATTGGTAACATAGGTCAGATAACATAAACAGCAATTAAGAATAAATAAATATAAAAGAATATTGAACCTGAGAAGAAGTTGGAAATCCTAAATCCTAAATATAAATCCTAATCTAATCCTATGAGAGGAGAGGAAACCTCTTCTCTAAAACTACATCTAAAACCGTAAAAATTGTGTATTTGAAAGTATGATTTATATGAGTGTATGGAATGCCCATTCCGCCACTTTATAGCCTCTAATAGAGTTTTTTCTGGCCAAAAAACTGGGTCAAAAACGCCCAGAAATCACCCCCAGCGATTTCTGTTACGTTCAGTTCGCCGTGAAGAGGAATGGTAGAATGTATGAAATGCAACCTATCTATATGAATGCAACTACATGAATAAGATGTTTCTACATACTTGGTTAAGTAAATAAATCTTTCAAGAACAAATTGAACTGGGATTTTCCACTAATTCAAACAAATAAAAGTCAAGTAACTTGGCGGAAGAAGAATGCTCGTGAAAGCCGGGAAACAAAGAATCGAGCATCGAACCCCTACTGGTAGTGTATAACACTCTACTCACTCATATGTTTAAGGTTCGATTCTCCTCAAATTCTCTACCTAACCTTGCTTTCTTAAGGTTTGCTTTTCATCTAACAATCAACAAAATTTAAATGCATAGATACATAATCAAGGGTCTTTAAGGGTTGTTAAATGGGGTTAGGGTCAAGGTAGGATTGTATTTTGGCCAAGTGGACTAAATCTGAATCCTTAATTAACCCTTAAACTTTTCCACTAACTTTTAGACATTCTGTTATAATCCACATCTAACTATCCATTAACCATGTTTTTCCCAACATATATAATAAAAGCTCCACGATTTTGAGATCAGTTAAATATGCATTGCTTTCCCATTTCACTTTGAGGTATGTCCTATTTTTATTGTTATCGGTTTAATTAGTTTTAATTTAAAAATATTTTTCCTCTCTTTATTTATTTAATATTATATATATATATATTTT
The DNA here is from genome assembly GCA_003063285.2 of Arachis monticola. Classification (NCBI taxonomy): domain Eukaryota; kingdom Viridiplantae; phylum Streptophyta; class Magnoliopsida; order Fabales; family Fabaceae; genus Arachis; species Arachis monticola. The sequence continues at coordinate 11,134 of QBTX01002634.1, read as the reverse complement.
ATATTATTTTTTATTATATTTATTATATATAGATTTTTTTCTCAAATGCATATGATTTAAATTATTGAATGCATGAACATGTCCTAAACAATAATCTTTCACATTTCCAAGAAATTCTAACATACTCAAATTCATCAATTTTCCAAATCCAACTTTCCCCAACTTATTCATGAGCAAATTTCCCTGTTACTAACCAAAGATCAATTAAAGGACACTTATTATTTTCGCTTTAGAAAAGGGGGTTAATGATGTGTAAAATAAAGAACAAAGGGGTATAATAGGCTCAACATTGGTTGCAAAGGATAATGAAAGGTAAGGCCATATGGGTATTTAAGCTCAGTGAAATAAAGGCCTCAATCATATAAGTGCATGCATACATCAAACCATGAAAATATAGATCAAGCCAAGACAAGATCACAATTTTAGAGAAGAAAACACACACCAAATTAAATAAAATATTGGTTGATAAACATGCAAACCAATCAAAATAAAGCTCAAAAAATCTCACTGGTTTTTATGTGTTCGAGCTTTAAAACCCAGATGTTCCTAGTATAATATTTCTTCAACAAGTTTATAAAAGTTTAAATTCAAATTAGTGAATGCTAATAAAAAAGTTTCTTGAAAAAAGAAATTTAATTACTATTAACCACAGTAGTTGGTAAATGCACAAATCAGCAAACATCAATCAACATGTAAATGCAACAATGAACTACTAATGAAATTAAAACATTGGTGGTTGAGACAGGAAGGTACTAACCACGGAGATCGGTATCGATCTCCCACACTTAAAGATTGCACGTCCTCGGTGCATGCTAAGATGTGCAAGTGGACGGGTTGCTCCAACTGACGCTTTTCTCCCAGATTGTACGAGATGGACTTGTCCCTGTTACCCCCATGTTAAAAGTTTTTCTGTTCTCCTTCCTCGGTGGCCAGCCCTGAAAGAAAAGGAAAAAAGAAAAATACCCTAAAATAAAGATAAGAAAATAAATAAAGTCTGGGTGGGTTAACGCCAAATAATGATGGGTCTCAAGTACATGGTAGCTACAAATGCAAGTGAGAAAACAGTAGAAGCATACGGCATATCAACAGTGCAAAAATTGGCATCGACCGAGCACCCCCAGAGGCGACTCAGTGGGTAATGCAAAAATAGTGTAAGTGCATATCAATGCAAAAGGAATATCAAGTATTAATAAAAATTAGCTTTGACTTATGAATAATAATACCCCAAATTAGAATAAAACAAGTCAATGAAGCACCAAGATATTCAAAAGATGTAACAGTTGAATGAGAAAATTTGTAACACCAATGAAAAATAATATTTTAGAAAAGAAAGAAAAATAATACCCAAATTAAAATAAATGGATGAAAAAAGTATGAATATTAATAAAAATAGAATGGAAGTTGAAGGAGGGATGGAAGTTAAGAAAGTTGGAAGTAAGAAGAAAGAAGAAAGAAGAAAAGAATAGAAAAAAAATAGGATAGAAAAGAAAAGATAAGATAAATTGGCCCTGATCATGGGGAAGGAATATTGTGCGACGCGGCGACGCGGATGCGTTGGGTGACGCGGTCGCGTGGGTGCGGATAATAAGGTGACACGGACGTGGTGTGGGCACGCGGACGCGTGACGTACGAGTTGTGCTATTGGGGCGAGAGCAGCCTCGCGTACGCACAACTCCTGTTTTACTGAAAAATAAATTTTTTTTGCCAAAATCTAGGGTGACGCGATCACGTGGATGACCATATTTGCAAAACGACGCAGACGCAATGAGGCACGCGTTCGGGTGGTAAGGCTTGTGCTTTCTAGCACCGTTCCAGCCCCACTCATCATATTATTGACTATCACCATTTCACGTCATTTCACAGGCCACGCATTCCCGTTCGCATGGGTGAGCGGACGCGTGGGGGGCTATTTCGTTCGCAACTGACGTGAACGTGTCAGCGACACGGTCACGTGAGGTAATTTGTGGCGAAGGCAGCCTCAGCGCACGCTTTTCGTGTGGACTTTCTGTTTCTTGTTTGGTTCCCAGCACCTATGATGCGGACGAGTCAGCGACGCTGTCGCGTCGGTGTTGCCTTTTTTTTAAATGCAAAATCGATAATATGCAGATGCTAGATGCAGATATTATAATAATTCAGGTTCAAATATAAAATAAACTAAAATAAACAAAACGAATAAGAATTAAATTGGGAAAAAAGGGACGATCATACTATGGTGGGTTGTCTCCCACTAGCACTTTTGTTAAAGTCCTTAAGTTGGATCTTTGAATCGAGCTCCTGATTAATGGTGGCGGCTTGTGCTCTTGTATTTCTTCCAAAAACTCAGCCAAAATGTTTGGAATTCCAAATGGCCTCCGGGATCCAAACTAGGCGCAGAAAGCCTTCAAGCAAGTTAAAGCAAGTGACAAGGCCCAAGAGTATTGATTGCTAGACTGAATTCCCGGGGGATCCCAAACTTGCTTTTGCACCCGTCTTCAAGTTGTTTATCATGATTCCATCCGGGTGGCGCAATTGAAATTATCACTAGGAATCCAACGCTTCCTAGCATTCCAATTGAGCTTTACAACCAAACCTTGCCAATTTCAACTTGGAACATACAACCATTTTGAACCTTGCTTGACACTCCACCACTAATCTCTTCCCTCTTATCTCCTTAATGGCCACACGAGCTCGTAAATTGAAACCATCCAGCTATAGTAGACAATTTTCAAGTGGGAAAGTAAAAGGATAGGGATAGGAATTTTAAACTTCACTTGAACGTTGTTTGGAGATAATGGCTTGGGAGAGGTTTTCTATGATTTTGCATAGCTCCACTCCCTTGTGCCCTTCTCTGACAACTTCCACCTTTTGCTAAGCTTCTTCAATTTCAATCTTTCCTCTGGTAGCTTTTCTTCCAAATTTAATCTCTTCTTTTATTACTTACCAAGGGCATAAGAGGTTGTGCTTTTGTCTTCTTAATCTCCATCTCTTGATCAACCTTCCAAGTCCTTCAACCAAGGATAATGCTTGGGAAGGTTGTTACACCCTTCCCTCAAAACAAATTCAATCCTTAGAAAGGGGGTTCTATGACTAAGCTTTCCCATGGAGGTTCAACATCCCCTAAGTCTTCAACCATTCTTTCCGCTTAACGTTAACGGCTCCCTCCAATTGTTCCAATAAAAAGTCCATGGCTGCTTCATTGTCCACCAAGAGTTCCTAGCCTTCTCCTTCATGCCTGCGTTCTTAAGTAGATTCTCCACATATGGGAACCATGGGAATTCCTTGAGTGTTCAAATGTCGGGAGTCTAGTCGGCTTATTGCTTGGCCTAGTTGTTGAATGGTTGCATTGAGTCGATCCATTGTCTCCTTGAAACGATCATTTGACTCTTGTTGTGCTCGGCTATCAAAAGTAGGATCATAGTGCTCTTGGATTGATGAACATGGATGCTGAATATGGAGTTGGTAGTTCTTGGGAGTAATTGGGTTGGAATTGGGGTGGTTTTACATATATGTGTTTCATATGGCTCATAAGGGAGGTTGGTATGGTGGTGAGGGTTACGGGTCATCATGGGAGGTTATGGGCGGAAAAGGGGTGTAGTATGGTGGTCCCAAAGTCTGTTGAGGAGGCAGGTTCATTGGCATATGGTGGTGATTGTTGGTAATCAAAAGGTTGCTCACCATAGCCATTACCTTGATATTGATTCACAGAATGGTTGTTGCTAGTCCATTGGAGGTGGTTGTTGCCATCAGGGTTGATCCAGGTCTCATTGTGGCTCCGCTATCTTTGATTGTCCCTCCTTGATGCTAATTGGTCATTATAATTCTCTTCCCGCAACAATTGTAACCAGACTCATAGCCAAAGGGTTGAGAGTTCATAGTAGTAAGGGAAAATAAAAACAAAAACTAACAAAAAGAAAAATATTTGAAAAGCATATGATTTTTGAAAACAAGAGTAAGATAAAATTTTGAAACAGATATGATTTTTTGAAAAAAAAAAATAAGATAAGAATTTGAGAAAAAGTTATGAATTTTGAAAAATAAAAAAAAAAAAAAAAAAATTAAACTAAGAAAAGATAAGATAAAATTTTAAAAATAAAAATCTGAATTTTTTTTTTTTGAAAAAAATTTAAATACCAATAAAAAGGCCACGTTTATAATTTCCCCGGCACGGTGCATTTTTGAAGGGCGGTATTTTCTGTCGGTAAAAGAAATTTTATGAAAATTTTTTTTTGTGTTTTTAGTTTAGTTTCTAAACCAACAAGAATCCTTTCAATAACAAATTTGTTGTCACAAGTAAAAAACCCAATAATTTATAACGAAGTATTTTTAAACCTCTGGGTCCGTCTTCTCAAAGAATTACAGGGAGGTATGATTTATTATTGGCTATGAAGGGTAGAATTTTTGGGTTTTTAAAAGGTTGAATAAGTAATTTAAAAATTGATAAGAAATAATGAATTATAATAAACTTTGGGCAGGGTATGAGAACTGGAATTCCTATCGTAGTTATCCTTATCAATGGTGATGAAGAATTGGGTTTTTAAAATCCCACTTAGTTAAGGTCAAGTGGACTAATTAATTTGCCAATCCTCAAGTCCTAGTCCCTTTCCTTTGGAAAGGCTAAAGTTATTGGAACTCACTTAATCAGCAACTCCCCATTTCAACCACTGCTTTATTGGATAACTCAAGCGTCACCATTACTTAACCAGAGCCAAAAGGGAGAAAATATCTAAATTTACATTAAAGCATTCATATAAATAAAGCACAGCAAAATCAAATTCTGAAATACCTCATTATATTAATAATTCAATCATAATACTGAAGAATTCCATAGCCAAATTGGTCACATGGTCAGATTCGATAAAAGCATTGAATAATAACATATAAAGAGAAATATTACTGAGGAAAGGAAAGTTGAAATCCTAAATCAATTATAAATCCTAAATCCTAATCCTAAGGAGAGAAGAGAAAGGAGAGAACCTCTCTCTCTACAACTACATCTAAAAACCTAAATTTTTTTTTTTTTTTTTTTTTTTTTTTTTTTTTATTTTCTCTTTTTGTGTATTCTTTGTATTGCTTTATTATGTGTTTCTAGGCTGAAACTGGGTCAAAAAACATTCCAAAATCGCCCCCAGCGATTTCTGTTTGTTACAGGTCGTGACAAAGTGACGCGGAGGCTTGGTCGTCCACCGCGTTTGCGTGGATTTGCATTTTTTGTGCCAAGTCACGCGGTTCGTGTTGCCATGGCGTCCAAGGAAGCATGGTAAATTAATATATGTTGCGAACCTGGATGTTAAGCTTTCCCAACACAACTGGACCGACATCATTTGGACCTTTGTAGCTCAAGTTGAATGGTAGATTTTAGTACCAGAAGGTCAGGCTGGACAGCTTTAGCGATTCCTTCAGTTTCTTGTATTCCTTTCCACTTTTGCATGCTTTCCTTTCCATTTTCTAATCATTCTGCCCGTAATCTCTGAAACACTTTACACACATTCATGGGCATCGATAGTCATAAGGATAATTTAAAATTGAAGAGTTAAAGGCTATAGGAAACATATTTTCAATCATAACACAAGATCAAGAAGGAATGTAACCATGCATCATATGAATAGTGGGTAAAGAATTGATAAAACACTCACTGAGCACAAGATAACCATAAAATAGTGGTTTATCAGCTGCATGCTGGCGTTCAGCGCCAGGATGTTGCTTGTTTTTGGTGTTGAACGCCAGAGAGGGGGAAGCACTTCTGATCTATGCCCCTGCTGGCGTTGACTCAGTGGGCCGTTCAGCGCAGGGGGGGCTGCCAGCATTTTCGTTCTTAATCTAGGCATTTTTCTCAAAAAAACTGCCTTCGAATTTCACCTAAAACCATAAAAACACAAGAAAACTTAAAAAATTAAAAAAAAAAAAAAAAAAAAAAAAAAAAAAAAAACAAAACTTAATAAAATCTAAAGTAAAGACAATATAAAATAACTAAAAAAAGGGTATAAGATGCTCATGGATCATTGTCTCCCCGGAGCTCAATGGAGGAGGGATTCTAGAGGTCAGCCATACCAGATGGGTAGGCATATTTTCAAGCCAGTTGCTCGAGGATGGTTTGGAGTTTCTCCAACGTTCCATCCTCCTATGGTTAACCATTTTGAGGTTACAGTAGAATGAGCAGTGATTATTCACTGCATCATGCCTCCGGACAATGAGGTGGAGGTGCATGAGTGATCCCTCAGGAGTTCTTAGGATAGCGGTAACAAGACCTTCCACCTCTGGATGACTGGCTTTTCCTCACCTTATCTGCCACCTATGTGTAGCAACTGGAGCTCACATAGAGGGACATACCCTGATCGATTTGATAGGGCCGATCAAAAAAAGGGTATGGAGCACGTTCAAACTAGAGAGTTCGGGCATGGATCACAGTAGGAGCCAGTTCTACCGCATCCACAAAATCTACCGGAGATGCCTTAGGGAACGTACTTCCCTCCCCAAGACTACTGGGACCAATTGACCACATCCATAGGGAGCTTTGACAATTATCTGTGATTCGCCTAAGATAGAGTATCAGGATCACTCTGCTCTCCGCCACCAACTGATGGAAGAACAGAGGAGGCAAGGGCGCGATATAGAGGAGCTTGTAAAGCGCTAAGCGATGAATTCTCCGGAGGAGCTAGCAGCCACATGATTGGGTGTGAGTTTTTCATTCTCCTCTCCCTTATCTTATTTCTTATTTTCAATATTTTATCTAATTTCTGTTTCTTTTTTTTTTGCTGATCACTAGTGTTTGGATTATCCTTCTTGCTTTCTAGTTAGTTTTATTTATTTTAGTACTTTATGGTTTATGTTTAAAAGGATATCTAATAATTCCCACTGAGCTTAAGATTTATCAAAGAAAAATTAAAAAAAAAAAAAAAAATTTTAGTTATATATTTTTTTTTTTTTTTTTTTTTTTTTTTTTTTTTTTTTTTTTTTTTTTCTGAATGTATGAATTACTGTGCATACTTGAATTTTGGAGTTTAAGAATATTAGTTCTTGAGGAACAGAAACTATAAGTATTAATTTCATTCTATGAAATAAGGAAAATTTGATTCCGTTGAAGCAAAACACAGTAAAAGAATAGAAAAAGACCAAAGAAAATCAAAAGAAAGAAGGTTCAGGCTTTGAGGCATCAATGGTTTAGGGATGAAATTGATTTAAAGCTCAAAGAGTGATTTTCTCTAACCTAATGCTTGTGGTGTAATATATCAGTAAACCCTGAGACTGAACATTTAAAGTAGTGAGCAATTGGCTGTTACAGAAGTATGGCTAAGGGCTCTAAGCTCCCTCTCTGGGAAGAGAAATAAGAAAAGAGAAATTTAAACTCAAGGAGTTCTCCAGTTTATAGTTATTGTGGTTTTTTGGTGTTCAAGGTTGGCTTGAAAATTAAATATAGTAATTAAATTAAAAAAAAAAAAAAAAAAACCAAGAAAAAGAGAAAAAGCTGATGTTCAGAATCAAATTAGCTAAAGAAAGATCTATATAATCATCTGCTGAGTTCCTTAAGTTTTGAAGGATAACCATGCTTTCTGAGTTTTCAAAGGAATGTAGATGCCAAACCCTATCCGATCAAGGTATCCATTAGCCATTTAGTAACTAGAACCTGAGCTTAATTGACATATCAAGTCTTCAGCATTTCTCTTCTGCGTCACATTGTTTTTGGGTTGCCTTGAGGAAGCAACAATTTGAGGTTTGGTGTTGGTGATACATGAGCATCTTGTATCCCTTTTTCTTATCATTCCTAGTGTTTTAGTAGATTTTATTTAGTTTTACTTAATTTTATGTTCAAATCTTCTTGGATGTGCTTGAGTTGTTTTAAGTGTTTTATTTTTTTTTTTTTTTTTTTTTTTTGTTTTTGTTTTGAGCTAAAATAGAAGCTGGCAGCACACCCCTGGGTTGGGTTTAGCGCTAGCAAGGGACCTCAAACATGCATGAGCTATCCTTTAGCGCGTTAGCCCAATACAATGTTTAAACGCAGCAGCGCTGCCGAATTCCCCTTCTTGGGACTTCTTTAGTGGATTTAGTATTTTTATTGTTAATTTGATTTTCTTTTATAATTTTTTGTTTACAAATAAATATCTTTTATGTTTTAGGGGTTGTTTTATTTTATTTTATTTTCTGTATCAAATTAAGGTAGGTATAAGGGGAAAAGGTCTTTTGGGTATCTGGATCTTTCTCTTTCGATTTCAGAACCCTAGTTTTCTCTGTAAGTCATAGCCGCTAAACCTTCTTTCGGGTTAAGGTTAGGAAACTTTTGGTGTTAATTTTCTATGGGTTTTAGAACTATTACTTTTCTCTATTTTATTAATGTATTGAGTTAATTTTAAAGGATTTGTTTTTTGTTCTTTAATCTATGAATATTGTGGAAGAGAGTTGACTTCATATACTTGGTTCTTGGTGACTTCTCATAGAGTTTATCTCCGCTGAACATCGGTTGGAAAATAATTTCTTCCTATATTGCTAATTACATGAACTCAATTGAAATTATATGAAGTTTATCTTGTTAGTTTTTGGGTATTAGGGTTTTTTGGGGCCATAAACTATTTTTTGACTTAACCTCTAATCGGAATTAAGTGAACACGAGAGTGGCGGTTAAAAGGTTAGAGGAAACTAATATATGAGATTAAGGTTTAGTTATTATATTTTTTTTTATTATTTTGTTATTTATACATTGTTAAAATAGTTGGTAAGGAAACTTTTATCTAGAAAGTTTAAAGTTTTAATCCTTAACTGTTTTTCTCTTATTATTTTAAAATCGCCAAACCCTTTAATTGCATTTCTTTAATTTCCTTGTCTATTGTTTATTTCAATTTCAAACCATCAACCTCTTTGTTGCCTAACTAAGCCAATTGGATAGTCATTGTTGCTCAGTCCATAAATCCTCGTGGGATCGACCCTCACTCACTGGAGGTATTACTTGGATTGACCCGGTGCACTTGGCCGTTAGCTGTGTGAAATCCTATTCGTTTGTGCAGGTAGCCATATAACTTTTTAGGGGTTGTGCTTTAATGGATAAGAAAATCTTAGAAATTTCGACTTAGACCATCTACTTAAACGGAGGATAGAGAATAACCATAATTTAGGTCTTTCTGAAACCCAAGGAATGGGTTTGTTATGCCCCCGCCTCAGCATGTCAAAACCCACTTCCTTTTAGTTGATTTGTCTTTTTTGTGGCTTGGTGTTAGGCAATTCCTTTTACTGCTTTCAAGCAGGATGTACTGTTGTCTTGTCGAGTTACTCCTACTTAGCTACACCCTAACTTGTGGGGTTTTATGAATTTCCACCTCGTTTGCCTAAACTCCTTGAGCTCCCAATTTTTGAAAGTATTTTCTACTTTTTACTTACAAAACTTTTATTAGCAAAAGTAAATAGTTAAGTTCCTTCCGACCCATAGAAGGTACCCAATCTTTCTATATGAATGAGAAGTCTCAATATATATTCTACTTATACTGAAAAGAAGAATCCACACAAATAGTAAAAAGGCAATGATCTTAGGATATTGGATGATGAAGAAATTGATGATGTTCCTCTTCCAAGAGTGTTGGAGTCAAACTCCAAACTTTCCCAAAAATTTTTTGGTAGCAAAGCCAAGCTATGTTCATACTGAGGTAGTTAATTTTTTTAAAAAAAAAAAAATTCTTTATAAATTTTTTATTGCTAATTTTTTTTTATTTTTTTTGTAGAAAGATGGTATAACTCTGACAATGTGTAATCAATTGAGGCAAGCAAGAGAAATAGACTACTTGAACAACTAGCTGCTTCGAGGCTGAGAGCGGCCTGCCTCATGTTGACCTGACCTTGTCTCGACTCCCTCTTCATTATACTTTTGGAACCTTTCCTTAACCCCTATCAAAGAGTTCTTGCTTCAACTGCCCGCTCAATACCATTGGTTTTCGGAGTCGGACCTCTAGCCTTCTCGGAGAGGAATACTCCCTCCAATAGTTGAGCGTTTTGGGCCGAACTTTACGCGCTTGGATCATTGAGGAGTCTTCTTTTATGGCACAATTGCCATGGGATGCCCACTATGGTTAAAGAATATTGAAATCTTGTTAATTGGGGACATTCAAACTATTGGGGTGTACACTGCCTTAATCATGAAGTTGAAGGAGCACCTCTAATGCACTCAAGTTCGGAGGTGTCCAGGAAGAGGGAGAGTGGAGGAGTAAAGAAGGCCCAACGGTTTTGTAGGAGGCCAAGACAGTGGCTATAAATTCGGACGATGCCAAGCTGAGGGACATGGTGAACTCGGCCGATGAAGAGTGCGCTAAGGCTTTCAACGAGAGGAAGCAATTCCTGGCAAAGGTACCTAATTTACCAAGAAGATGGGTTGAACAAAGGCTCACAAAGCTCACAAGTAGAGAAGTTGGAAGAATGGTCTCTCCCATCAGGTCCTTAGACAGGTTGTTAAGGAATTGAAAACCCAAGTCTTTAAATGTTTTGCTCTGACCTCGACTCTTTATATCATTTCCTAGACAAGAGAATTGTTAATGATCATATTGTTTACATTCCTGAGGATGACGATGATGCCCTACTTTTTGAAGTTTGAGATGTGTCTTTACTTTTCTTTTTTGGCCAAGCCAACTTCTTCCTCTTTTGAGGCCGAGCTTTTTGCAACCCAGCTAAGGATCCTGGTTGTTGTTGTTAGGAGTTAACACAAATTAATTAAGGAAGTTCTCCTTAATAGAAGTTGATTTATAGTTTGTTAGAAGATAATCATTCAGTTAGAGTTAGTGTTAAACTCTGCAGCCCAAATAATATATATTTTGTATTTTTCTTACCAAAGAAAAGAATATTTGTTTTCTCAATTATTTATTTTCTACATTCAACTTCTACTTTCTTTCAGACTTCTTCTCTCTAATCATCCTTCAATATTCGAACATGGTATCAAGAGCTAATTGGTCCATGTGGTGCTTAATTCTCAAGCTCATTAATTTTGCTAAAAGCATCGCTAGAAGATTTCTTCACATTGGGTACGATCACCCATCAATGCTCCAATACACTACACAAAACTTTTTTAGTGCTTTCTTTGGTGAAAACTCAGTGGCAATATTTTTTTGAACATGGGAGACAATCTTTTACCAAACTCACTATCTGTGGCCAAGAACTACAAGAACATCTAAAGAAAACGAAAAAGATC
>QBTX01002633.1:0-16874 GCA_003063285.2 Arachis monticola | reverse complement strand
TTAGCACCAGCACTCTCTGATGACTTTGAAATGCTAAGGCCTCATCATACATGTTTTATTCTCATAATAAATATGTTAACTAGTGTCATTTATGCTAGTAGCTCAGAAAATAATTTTTAGAGATGTTTTCACAAGTGTTCCGATACACCTAGTTTTAGTAGTATTACACCTGAGATATTTTAATATTATTTTAATCCACCTCCAAGCCAACCAATCACACTCACCCTACACCTCCAAACCCCAAGGCTGTCATTTTGCCTTGTGGCCGAAATTTCCAAGAGAGAAAAAAGAGAGAAAAGTTCTTAGTTCAAATCTTTCAAAGCTTGATTTCTGCTAAACTAAAACTCAAAATCAAAATTCCAATTCGACCAAAATTGGATCCTCTCTTCTTTCTCCACATGATCATATGACTTATTAAGGCTGGAATCAAGGTGAGTTGGCTGCACCACTTCTCTTTTGATCGGTTTCAAGGAAACATGCTCAAACATGGTGTTTTCTTGATGTTCTTCCTTAGGAATATGCTTAACTTGACTTGAGGGCCAAGAAACGTGACTTCCTGGTGCACAAAATTGCAATCACACTTTTGCAATTCCGCACAACTAACCAGCAATGCACTGGGTCGTCCATGTAATACCTTACGTGAGTAAGGGTCGATCCCACGGAGATTGTTTGGCTTGAAGCAAGCTATGGTTATCTTGTAACTCTTAGTCAAGATATCAATAATTCTCAGGGTTGATTGTAAAAGAGAAAGAACATGAAATAATACTGTTTTGCAGTAATGGAGAACAGGTTGAAGGTTTGGAGATGCTCTGTCTTCCGATCTTGCTTTCCTACTGTCTTCTTCTTCATGCACGCAAAGACTCTTTCCATGGCAAGCTATATTAGGGTTTCACGTTTTCAATGGGCTATTCTCATCCTCTCATGAAAGTTCAACGCGCTCTGGTCACAGCACGGCTAATCATCTTATCGTTCTCAATCAGGTTGGAATAAGAATCCAGTGATTCTTTTGCGTCTGTCACTAACGCCCAGCCTCAGGAGTTTGAAGCTCGTCACATCATTCAATCCATTGAATCCTACTAGAATACCACAGACAAGGTTTAGACCTTCCAGATTCTCTTGAAATGCCGCCATCAATTCTAGTTTATACCACGAAGGATTCTGATTAAGTGAATCCAAGAGATATTCACTCAATCTAAAGTAGAACGGAGGTGGTTTTCAGGCACACATTCATAGGTGAGAAGATGATGAGTGTCACGGGATTCATCACATTCATCACAGTTGAGGAACAAGTGAATATCTAGAATAGAAGCAAGCGTGAGATTGAGCGCTTTGAAACATTTTACTGTATTGAGAGAACAAAACATGAGGACGATAAGCCCAGTTGACAAAGCATAGATTTGTGACAACCCATTAAATACATATTGCTTCGCCCAATCAAGACATAGCAGATGCGTAACATACTGCTCTTCGCCCGTGCCAAACATCGAATAGAGAATTGTTAAGATGAAGCTTCATGCAGTGGTGGGAAAGCAAATAGAAGATTAAGAAGGAAGACAGTAGCATCTTCCTCTCACAGAAAACAGCCTCATAGTGTTTGCGTGTCTACTCGAGGTCACATTAACTTCCCAAATGCTCAAAATATTTCTCCTTTAATTTCCATTGTTTACTTTTTGACTACTTTTTAACCTAGTAATCACACACCCTTTTGAGAGATTTAATTGATATCCTGACTTAGAGAGATTTACTACAGAAATGACAGTAAATTAGAACACGTGATCTATAGACCCAATCAATACCACTTCCCAGAGCACATCTCCGTGGGACGGCCCTTACTTCCACCCGCACTTGTGAAAGTTGTGCTGTGGGGTATTACTGAGGCGGATTTGAAGCTTATCCGAATCTCGCGTAAGAATAGGCTCCAATCCTCCTTGCTGAGTTAAATGCCAGCTTTGTTAGTGTTGTGCGCAGTAAGTTGGGGCACAATGAACCGTTTAACTTCCAATTTTTCGGTGTCCCCAATTCCGGCGTTAAACGCCTGAGAATTCTTGAACTGATTTGCAACGCCGGTTTGGGCCATCGAATATCTTTGTTGGAGACAAAGTGACCTCCAAGTATGTATTATTATACATTTATGGAAAGCCCAGGATGCGTCTTCTACTTTCCAAACGCAATTGAGAGCGCACGAATTTGGCCATTTCTATAGCTCCAGAAGAATCACTTCGAGTGCAGTGAGGTCTAGAACTCCAACAGCATCTACAGTCCCTTTTTCAGCCTCTGAATCAAAATTTTGTTTGCGCTCAGGTTCCCTCAATTTCAACCAGAAAATTATCTCTCTGCACCAGTAAATTATGAACCCGGTTAAACCGATTTTCTGTTTTTAACTAAAACTGACCAGGTAACCTTATAATATTATTCAAGCAGCTTCAAACCGATTTTCTCTCATGAATCAAGTCCGGTTCGTCAAACTGAGACTATTTACGAAAAACCAGATCAAAACTCCTAACCGATACGGATCAAAAACTATGTTCTTCGTGATTGTGTTATCGAGCTTGCCTCGGAAAAGGTTCTAGCTTAAAGATGACATAATGACAATGAGGATTGAAATACTTGATGATATATCAGAGGTTTTCTCCTTACTGATCCTCCGGAGGAATCCGTACTTTCAGAAAAATAAGACACAAACATGGATAAGACATAAAGCATCAAATTCGAAAAACAGAAAAATAAGAACAAGGAAATCAAAGAACGGGTCCACCTTAGTGATGGCGGCTAGTTCTTCCTCTTGAAGATCCGATGGAACACCTGAGCTCCTCTATGTCTCTTCCTTGCCTTTGTTGCTCCTCCCTCATAGCTCTTTGATCTTCTCTAATCTCATGGAGAATGATGGAGTGCTCTTGGTGCTCCACCCTTAGTTGGTCCATGTTGTAACTCAAGCCTTCCAAAGAGGTGTTGAGTTGCTCCCAATAGTTGTGTGGAGGAAAATGCATCCCTTGAGGCATCTCAGGGATTTCTTGATGAGTAATTTCCTCATGCTCTTGTTGAGGTCCATGAGTGGGCTCTCTTGTTTGCTCCATCTTTTTCTTAGTGATGGGCTTGTCCTCTTCAATGACGATGTCTCCTTCTATGTCAATTCCAGCCGAATTGCATAGATGACAAATGAGATAAGGAAAGGCTAACCTTGCCAAAGTGGAGGACTTTTCAGCCACCTTATAGAGTTCTAGAGGTATGATCTCATAAACTTCCACTTCCTACCCAATCATGATACTATGGATCATGATGGCCCGATCTACAGTCACTTCAGATTGGTTGCTAGTAGGAATGATGGACCGTTGGATGAACTCCGATCATCCTCTAGCCACGGGCTTAAGGTCCGGTCTTCTCAATTGAACCAGCTTGCCTTTTGAATCTCTTTTCTATTGAGCTCCTTTCACACATATGTCCATGAGGACTTGATCCAACCTTTGATCAAAGTTGACCCTTCTAGTGTAGGGGCGTGCATTTTCTTGCATCATTGGCAAGTGAACGCTAACCTTACATTTTCCGGACTAAAATCTAAGTATTTCCCCCAAACCATTGTAAGCCAATTCTTTGGATTCGGGTTCATACTTTGATCATGGTTCCTAGTGATCCATGCATTGGCATAGAACTCTTGAACCATTAAGATTCCAACTTGTTGAATGGGGTTGGTGAGAAAACTTCCCAACCCCATCTTCGGATCTCATGACGGATCTCCGGATACTCATTCTTCTTGAGCATGAAAGGGACCTTAGGGATCACCTTCTTCTTGGCCACAACTTCATAGAAGTAGTTTTGATGGACCTTTGAGATGAATCTCTCCATCTCCCATGACTCGGAGGTGGAAGCTTTTGCCTTCCCTTTCCTCTTTCTAGAGGTTTCTCTGGCCTTAGGTGCCATAAATGGTTATGAAAAAACAAAAAAGCAATTCTTTTACCACACCAAACTTAAAAGGTTTGCTCATCCTTGAGCAAAAGAAGAAAGAAAGAAAGGGAAGAAGAAGAAAATGGAGCAGATGGAGGGAGAGATAGGTTCGGCCAAGGGGGTAAGAGAGGGTTTGTGATGTGTGAAAATGAAGGAGTGAAGAGGGGTATTTATAGGGAAAGAGAGGCAGAGTGGCCAAATGGAATTGGGTGGGTTTGGGAGGGAAAAGTGAGATAGGTGGGGTATTTGGGGAAGAGGGATGGAGGTGATTGGTGAAGAGAATATAGGGAAGAGAATAGGATTTGATAGGTGAGTGGTGTTTTGGGTAGAGTGTTATAGAGATGTGTGAGGGRGAGAGAGAGARGTGGGGTAGGTAGGGATCATGTGGGGTCCACAGATCCTGAGGGGTCAAGGACTTCTTATCCCTGCTCCATTTAGGCGCGCAGAAATGCCCTTTGATTGCAATTCTGGCGTTTAACGCCAGACTACTGCCTGTTTCTGGCGTTAAACGCCAGCTTTTATACCTTGGTGTTTAACGCCAAGCTGTTGCTTGTTTCTGGTGTTTAACGCCAACTTGGTGCTCTGTTTTGGCGTTAAATGCCAGTCTGGTGCCCATTTCTAGTGTTAAACGCCCAGAATGGTGCCAGACTGGGCGTTTAACGCCCATTCGGCTATTCTTACTGGCGTTTAAACGCCAGTAAGCTTATCTTCCAGGGTGTGCTGTTTTTGAATTTGCTTTGATTTTTGCAGTTGTTTTTGTGACTCCACTTGATCATCAACCTAAAGAAAACATGAAATAACATAGATAAATAAAAATTGGGTTGCCTCTTGTTCATACCCTGGGTCGAGGTGTTCGACCTCTTCAGGTCAGGACAATCCGACCTCTTCAGGTCAGGACAATCTGACCTCTTCACAAAGAGCTCGGCCAAATCACCGGGAAAGCCCAAAAAGGGCCCAAATGGAGGATCACGCCCCAAATTCTAAGGCAGCCCAAGCCTATAGAGAGAAGGGTGGTTTCTTTGAAGATAAGATGACCTCACTTGAGGATAAGATAAAGATAAGATAAGATAACTAACTTATCTTATCTAAGAAGGTCATTCTATGCCATTATAAATACACTGGAGCACCTAGGTATAACTCATACTCTGATTCTACTAAAAAACCTGCTTAATACCCTTGCGAACTTAAGCATCGGAGTCCCTTGAAGGTATCCCCACTCTCCGATGACAAAGGATCAACACCACCACCAAGTCCAACAAGTCGGATACAACAGCTCTGACCAGTACAGAAGATCTCGTCCGAGATCGACCTACAGTTTCAGGTAACCCTCGGAACATTGGTGCCGTTGCCGGGGAACCTGGAAGTCATCCCATCATCATGGCAGACGACCATGACAACGAACACAATTCAGATCTAGAGGATAGAATGCCATACAAAAATGCGAACACTACACCAAAGGATACTTCTCAACTTAACAACAAAAAGAATTCCCCAAACGCGGGAGCCATGGAGGCACTTCAAGATTGTTTAAAACAACTTGAAGAAGAAGTCCTACATCAACGAAAGGCTGAGAAAGACCTACAAAAAGAAATAAGGCAACGCCGGGAATTAGAGGACAAACTCTTAAAACTCGAAGCCGATCTCAAGACCAAAGCCAACCGATCCCCTAATGAGGATAGCACCCGCAAGGAACAAGATCCATTCACCAAGGAGATCATGAAAACCAAAATCCCAAAAGACTTTAAACTCCCGGACATGACTTTATACGATGGCACTATGGATCCCGGCCATCATCTCAGCAATTTCAGAAGTAGAATGTACCTCACCGACGCCTCAGATGCAGTTCGTTGCAAAGCCTTTCCGACTACTTTAACAAAGACGGCAATTAGATGGTTCGACAATCTACCTCCTAGGTCCATCTTGAGTTTTGACGACCTGGCCAAGAAGTTTTTGGCCAGATTCTCCATCTAAAAAGACAAGGCTAAGCACGCCCCAAGTCTATTAGGAATCAAGCAAGGGGAACGGGAAAGTCTTCGCAACTACATGGAAAGATTCAACAAAATGTGCCTGGACATACAGAGCCTACCAACAAAGGCTGCCATTATGGGCCTCATCAATGGCCTGCGAGAGGGACCTTTTAGCCAATCTATATCAAAAAATACCCTACATCTCTGAACGAAGTGCAAGAACGAACAGAGAAGTACATTAACATGAAAGAAAATTCTCGACTAGGAGAGACCTCAAAATCTGGATTCACCTCCCAGGATAAGGACAAAGAGTCCAAAAAGAAAAAAGATCGACATGGGGAAGAAATAAAAAAATACCACAATTACACCCCTCTTCGGATGTCCCTTGTAGATGTCTACAGAGAGGTTTGCTACACTGAAAAGATGCCCCCAGCTCGACCACTCAAAGGCAAAAAAGGAAGAGAAAATCGGACCGAATATTGTGAGTATCATCGAATCCACGGGCATTCCACCAACGAATGTTTTTTACTTAAAAAATGTCATAGAAAAGCTAGTAAGAGACGGAAAGCTAGATCGGTATCTGGCCGCCCGGGACGATGAGTAAAGAAAAAGAAGAAGGGAAGAAGATGTCGGATGAACCGAGCGGTCACCTCGCACACCAGAAAGACACGTCCACATGATACACAGTGGATTTGCGGGAGGAGGAGTCTCCAAATCATCTCGCAAAAGACATCTGAAAGAAGTATATCATGTTGAGGGGAAGGAGGAAGCACCCGACATCCCTGCGATTACTTTCACCAAAGAAGATGCATCGGGTATTGTTCCAAGGGTTACCTGAAACTGTAGGTCGATCTCGGACGCGATCTTCTGTGTTGGTCAGAGCCGATGTGTCCGGCAGGTGTACAGCGGCCGGAGCTGGTGTGTCTGACTTGTTGGACTTGGTGGTGGTGTTGATCCTTCGTCCCCGGAGGGTAGGGGTATCTGCAAGGGACTCCGATGTTTAAGTTAGTAAGGGTATTAAGCAGGTATTGAGTAGAATCAGAGTACGAGTTATACCTGGGTGCTCCAGTGTATTTATAATAGTGAAAAGTGACCTTTCTAGATAAGATAAGTTAGTTATCTTATCTTATCTTATCTTTGGGTGAGGTCAGCTTATTTTCAACGGAACTGCCTTTATCTCTGTAGGCTGGGATTGCCTCTGGATTTGGGTCGTGTCCCTCTATTTGGGCCCTTTATTGGGCTTTCCTGTCAACTTGGCCGAGCTCTTTGAGAAGAGGTCGAGTTGTCCTGACCTGAAGAGGTCGGTCGCTTTGTCTTGTAGAACATCCCGGGTCGGATAGCTCGACCCAGGGTATGAACAGGTATCATCTCAGAACACGACGATCCCATGGTCATCACTGTTATACTAGCAAATGCAAATCTTCACCGCACACTGATAGACCAGGGGAGCTCTGCCGACATCTTGTTCAAAACTGCCTTCGACAAGCTTAGCTTGGAAGAAAAAGAGCTTAGAGCATATCCGAACAGCCTGTTCGGACTAGGAGACACCCCGGTTCAACCGCTTGGATACATCTCGCTACACAAAACCTTCGGAAAAGGAAACCAGTCAAGAACAATCAAGATAGACTACATCGTGGTCGATGTAAGTTCAGCCTACAACGCCTTAATAGGTCGGACAACGTTGAATCAGCTCGGCGCAATAGTCCCGACTCCACATTTATGCATGAAATTCCCAACTGTAGAAGGGATAGCTACAATAAAAGCAGACCAGACGACGGCGCGCCGCTGTTACCATGAAAGTCTAAACCTCAGAGGCAGAGGTAAAGAATTCCACACAATTGAACTTGGTGGAGTACAGAGGCGGGAAGAACTCTGCCCACAACTTGAAGGTGAAATAGAGAAAATCCAAATCGGGGACACCCCAGACCAAACGACTAATATCAGTACAATCCTAAAAGGATACATAAAAGAATCACTCATACAGTTCTTACGAGATAACGTCGACCTCTTTGCGTGGAAGGCCGCAGACATTCCAGGCATAGACCCCAAGTTAATGTGCCACAAGCTAGTAGTCTACCCAGGATCTCGGCCAGTGCAACAGAGGCATAGAAAGCTCGAACCAGAATGCTCCCAAGCTGTGGAAGAGCAGATACAAGCTCTACTGGAGGCAGGGTTCATAAGAGAAGTCAAATACCCACTATGGCTAGCCAACGTCGTCTTGGTGAAAAAGTCAAACGGGAAGTGGCGAATGTGCACCGACTACACTGATCTCAACAAAGCCTGCCCAAAAGATCCTTATCCACTCCCAAGTATTGACGCTCTGGTAGATGCCTCCTCCGGATATAAATACCTCTCGTTTATGGACGCATACTTAGTGCACAAAAGTTACACTCACACTATGTAATTCCGCACAACGAACCAGTAAGTGCACTGGGTCGTCCAAGTAATATCTTACGTGAGTAAGGGTTGAATCCCACAGAGATTGTTGGCCTGAAGCAAGCTCTAGTTATCTTATTATTCTTAGTCAGGATACCAATAGGGTTCTTTAGTTTCAATTGTAAAAAGTGAAAGGGCATAAAATAAGTAATTGTTACGCAATAATGGAGAATATGTTGGAGTTTTGGAGATGCTTTGTCTTCTGAATCCCTGCAACATACTACTTTCTCACTTTCAAACATGCAAGGCTCCTTCCATGGCAAGCTGTGCGTAGGGTGTCACCGTTGTCAATGGCTACTTCCCATCCTCTCAGTGAAAATGGTCCAAATGCTCTATCACAGCACGGCTAATCATCTGTCGGTTCTCGATCATGTCGGAATAGGATCCATTGATCCTTTTGCGTCTGTCACTATGCCCAACACTCGCAAGTTTGAAGCTCGTCACAGTCATCCAATCCTTGAATCCTACTCGAAATACCACAGACAATGTTTAGACTTTCCGAACTCTCAAGGATGCTGCCAATGGATTCTAGCTTATACCACGAAGATTCTGATTAAGAAATCCAAGAGATACTCATTCAATCAATGTAGAACGGAGGTGGTTGTCAGGCACACATTCATGGGTTGAGAATGGTGATGAGTGTCACGAATCATGACATTCATCACGGTTAAGTACGAATCAGTATCATAGATAGAAACAAGCGTGTTTAAAGGGAAAATAGAAATAATTGCCTTAATTCATCGAGACGCTGCAGAGCTCCTCACCCCCAACAATGGAGTTTAGAGACTCATGCCGACAAGGAGTACAAAGTTCAGATCTAAAAATGTCATGAGATACAAAATAAATCTCTAAAAGTTGTTTAAATACTAAACTAGTAACCTAGGTTTACAGAAAATGAGTAAACTAAGATAGATGGTGCAGAAATCTACTTCTGGGGCCCACTTGGTGTGTGCTGGGGTTGAGGCTTAAGCTTCTCACGTGCCTGGGCTGTTTCTGGAGTTAAACATCAAGTTGTAACCTGTTTTGGGCGTTTAACTCCAACTGGTAACCTGTTTCTGGCGTTTAACGGCAGAATGCAACATAGAACTGGAGTTAAATGCCAGTTTATGTAGTTTATTTTCGAGCAAATTATGGACTATTATATATTGCTGGAAAGCCCTGGATGTCTACTTTCCAACCCAATTGAGAGCGCGCCAAGTAGACTTTAATAGCTCCAAATATTCCATTCCGAGTGAAGGGAGGTCAGAATCCAACAGCATTAGGAGTCCTTTTTCAGCCTGAATAAGATTTTTGCTCAGCTCCCTCAATTTCAGCCAGAAAATATCTGAAATCATAGAAAAACACACAAACTCATAGTAAAGTCCAGAAATATGAAATTTGCCTAAAAACTAATAAAAATATACTAAAAAGTAGCTAGAACCTACTAAAAACTACCTAAAAACAATGCCAAAAACGTATAATATTATCCGCTCATGCACAACACCAAACTTAAATTGTTGCTTGTCCCCAAACAACTGAAAATCAAATAGGATAAAAAGAAGAGGATATACTAAATAATTAAAATATCAATGAAGCTTAGTTCTAATTAGATGAGCGGGATCTAGTTAGCTTTTTGCTTCTGAATCAGTTTTGGCATCTCACTTTATTCTTTGAACTTTTAGAAATGATTGGCATCTATAGGAACTCAGAATTTAGATAGTGTTTATTGATTCTCCTAGTTTAGTATGTTATTCTTAACATAGCTACTTTATGAGTCTTGGTCGTGGCCTAAGCACTTTGGTTTTCTAGTATTACCACCGGATACATAAAATGCCAACAAACATATAACTGGTGAACTTCTTTCAGATTATGACTCAAACTTTGACTAAGTCCACCATAGAGGTGGTGCCAGAAGTTTCTTAAGCACTACTCTTTTTGCTTTGGATCACGATCTTTAACCAACTTAGTCTCAGCTTTTCATTTGGACCTTCATCACAAGACACTGGTTAGGGACAACATTGATTTAGCCGCTTTAGGCCTGGAGTTTATTTCCTTTGGGCCCATCCTATCATTGATGCTCAAGCCTTGGATCCTTTTACCCTTGCCTTTGGTTTTAAGGGTTATTGGCTTTTTTTGCTTTGCTTTTTTTTTTTAATTTTTTTTCTCGCACACTAATTCTTTCTTTTTGTTTTCTGGCAAGACTTTTTATTCACTTGTTTTTTATTGCTTTAAGAATGCAATTTTTTATGATTTTTCAGATCATCAATAATATTTCGCTTTTTCAACATTCATTTAAGAGCCAACAATTTTAAACATTCATAAACAACAAGATAAAAAAATGCACTGTTCAAGGCATTCATTCAGAAAACAAAGTATTGTCACCATATAATTATATTAAACTAATTTTTTTATATTGGTTTATTTGTTGTTGTATTATCTTGTTCTTTTTGGTATTAAAAACATTTTTTTGCATTCAAGAAAGGTGAAAAATTCATGGAATTATTCCATAGTTTTAAGACATAAGACCACTAGAAAACAACTAATGATCATGTAGTAAAGACACAAAACATAGATAAACATGAAGCATAAAAATTGAAAAGCAGAAAAATAAGAGCGAGGAGATTAAGGAATGAGTCCACCTTAGTGATGTTGACGCCTTCTTCTTGGAGGACGAATGGTGTTCTTGAGCTCCTCTATGTCTCTTCCTTGCCTTTGTTGCTTGATCCCTAGTGATTTTGGTGCTCCTATCCTTAGTTGCTCTCAATAATTGTGTGGAGGAAAATGTATCCCCTGAGGTATCTCAGGGATTTCTTGATGAGGGAATTCCTCATGCTCTTGTTGAGGTCCATGAGTGGGCTCTCTTGATGTGCAGTCAAATGCTCTACTACTGAGCTATGGACCCTTGAGATGAATCTCTCCATCTCCCATGACTCGGAGGTGGAAGCTTTTGCCTTCCCTTTTCTCTTTCTAGAGGTTTCTCTAGCCTTAGGTGCCATTAATGGTTATGGAAAAATAAAAAAGCTATGCTTTTACCACACCAAACTTAGAATGTTGCTCGTCCTTGAGCAAAAGAAGAAAAAATAGAAGAGAAGAAGAATATATGGAGGAGAGGTAGAGGGGTGTGTGTTTCGGCTAAGGGAGGGTTTGGGTGGGAAAGAGATGGTGAATTTGAAGGTAGGTAGGGATCCTGTGGGGTCCATAGATCCTGAGGTGATCCTGCGGAGTCCACAGATCCTGGGGTGATCCTGTGAGGTCCACAGATCCTGGGGTGTCAAGGATTTCTCATCACTGCACCCTTTAGGCGTGTAAAATGCCCTCTATGTGCAATCCTGGCGTTTAATGCCAGACTGCAGCATGTTTCTGGCGTTAAACGCCACTTCCATGCTTGTTTTGGGCGTTCAACGCTAATCTGCAGCATGTTTCTAGCATTGAACGCCACTTCCATGCTTGTTTCTGGCGTTTAATGCCAGTCTGATGCTTCTTTCTGGCGTTAAACGCCAGCTCTGTGCTCCTTACTGGCGTTTAAATGCCAGTGAGTTTCTCCTCCATGGTGTGCTATTTCTTCTGCTGTTTTTAATTCTATTTTTAATTTTTGCAATTGTTTTGTGACTCCACATGATCATAAACCTAAAAAAAACATAAGAGAAAAATAGAAATATAGATAAATAAAAATTGGGTTGCCTCCCAATAAGCGCTTCTTTATTGTCTTTAGCTGGACTATTACTGAGCTTTAATCCAGTCTCAGTCTTGAGCATTCTTGCTCAATATTGCCTTCAAGATAATGCTTGAATCTTTGCCCATTAACAATGAACTTTTTGTCAGAGTTACTATCATGAAGCTCTGCAAACCATGGTGCTTCCTGAATGGCAAAAAATTGCTCATCCGGAAAGGTTTTAGAGATCTCAGTAAGAGGGAGGCACGTCCCTTCTACTGGTTCTATTCAGGACAGGTGATCTGTGGTGCACGAAATTGTGATCATCAATGGCGCCATCAACATGGTACGCTCAATTGCAATCTCAACTCTTTATCACAACTTTGCACAACTAACCAGCAAGTGCACTGGGTCGTCCAAGTAATAAACCTTACGCGAGTAAGGGTCGATCCCACGGAGATTGTTGGTATGAAGCAAGCTATAGTCATCTTGTAAATCTCAGTCAGGCGGATTCAATGGTAAATGGAGGGATTAATGATTAAAATGATGAAATAAAACATCAAATAAAGATAGAGATATTATTTTTTTTTTTTTTTTTGTTGATTTTGTTTTTTGGAGATGCTTTGTCGCTTCTGTTTCTCTTTGCTTTCCTACTGTCCCTTCATCCAATCTATCTTACCTCCTTTCTATGGCAAGCTGTAATGTTGGGCATCACCGTTGTCATGGCTACATCCCGTGCCTCTCAGTGGAAATTTTCAACGCGCTCTGTCACAGCACTGCTAATCATCTTTCGGTTTTCTCGATCATGTCGGAATAGAATCCATGATTCTTTTTGCATCTGTCACTAAACCCAACAATCGCGAGTTTTGAAGCTCAATCACAGTTATTCAATTCCTTGAATCCTACTCAGCAATACCACAGACAAAGTTTAGACTTCGGATTTCTTGAATGCCGCCATCAATTCTAAGGCTTATACCACAAAGATTCCGATTTAAAGGGCTCCAAGAGATATCCACTCAAATCTAAGGTAGAATGGAGATGGTTGTCAGGCAGCAGCGTCATAGGTGAGGAATGATGATGAGTGTCCACGATCATCACGTTCATGCAAGTTGAAGGAAACAAGTGATATCTTAAGAACAAGAATAGGCTGAATTGAATAGAAGAACATAGTAATTGCATTAATAACTTGAAGGTACAGCCAGAGCTCCCACCTTAATCTATGGTGTGTAGAACTCCACCGTTGAAATACATAAGAACAAGGGTCTAGGCATGGCCAAATGGCCAGCCTCCCATAATATAAGAACTAGACGTCCAAAGATTGATCCCTTAAGATCTAAAGTGCAAAAGGTTCCAGGATGTAAAATACAATAGTAAAGGTCCTATTTGTAGATAATAGTAGCTTTGGGTTTAACAAAAATGAGTATATTGACTAAAAATCCACTTCCGGGCCCGCTTGTATGTGCTTGGGCTGAGCATTGAAGCTTCATGTGTAAGAGACTTTTTTTTGGAGTTAAACGCCAGCTTTTGTGCCAGTTTGGGCGTTTAACTCCCATTCTTGTGCCAGTTTCCGGGCGTTAAACGCCAGAATTCTTGAGCCTGATTTGAAAACGCTGGTTTGGGCAATCAAATCTCAGGCAAGTATGGACTATTAATACATTGCTGGAAATTCCCAAGATGTCTACTTTCTAACGCAATTGAGAGCGTACCATTGGGCTTCTGTAGCTCAGAAAATCCACTTCGAGTGCAGGGAGGTCAGAAAATCCCAACAGCATCTGCAAGTCCTTTTTAGCCTCTGAATCAGATTTTTGCTCAAGGTCCCTCAATTTTCAGCCAGCAAAAACCTGAAAATCATAGAAAACACACAAATTTAGTAAAGTCCCAGAAAAAGTGAATTTTTAAATAAAAAATAATAAAAATATAATAAAAACTAACTAAAAACATTACTAAACATACTAAAAACATACTAAAAACAATGCAAAAGGCATAAAATTAAATCCGCTCATCATAATCACCAAACTTAAATTGTTGCTTGTCCCCAAGCAACTGAAATCAATAAGATAAAAAATGAGAATATGCAATGAATTCCAAAAACATCTATGAAGATTCATATTAAATTAGAATGTAGCGGGGCTTTTAGCTTTTTGCCTCTGAAACAGTTTTGGCATCTCACTCTATCCTTTGAAATTCAGAATGATTGCTTCTATAGAAACTCAGAATCCAAGATAGTAGGGTTATTGATTCTCCTAGTTAAGTATGAATGATTCTTGAACACAGCTACTTTATGAGTCTTGGCCGTGGCCCAAAGCACTCTGTCTTCCAGTATTACGACCGGATAACAATACATGCCCAACGACACATAACTGGGTGAACCTTTTCAGATTGTGACTCATCAGCTTTGCTAGAGTCCCCAATTAGAGGTGTCCAGGGTTTCTTAAGCACACTATTTTTGCCTTGGATCACGACTTTATTTTTTACCCTTAAGCCTTCTGGTTTAAACGGCTATTGGCTTTTCTGCTTGCTTTCTCTCTTTTTTTTTTTGATTTCACTGCTTTTTTTTTTTTTTTGTTGTTGTTGCTTCTTGTTCACCCATGTCCCCCACGGAATGATGTCCTCCTTTTCATCATTCTATCAATAGCCAAACGATTGCATGACAACAAATTCAATAAGAACATATGCACTGTTCAAGCATACATTCAGAAGTCAAAGTATTGCGCAGCAACATCAAAATAATTAATCTGTTTATAAAATTCAAAAATTCATGCAATTTTTTCTCTTTTTCAATAAGAACATTTTTCATTTAAGAAAGGTGATTGGAATTCAATAGGACATTCATGAACTTTAAGGCATAGACAACTAAGACAACACTCTTATTTCATTTAAAAAAAAAACATAGATAAACATAAGCATGAAAATTTGAAAAAATAGAAAAAATAAAAACAAGGAATAAAGAAACGGGTCCACCTTAGTGATGGCGGCTTGTTCTTCAAGATATGGAGTGCTTGAGCTTCTCAATGTCTCTTCTTGCCTTTGTTGCTTCCTCTCTCATGATTTCTTTGATCTTTTCTAATTTCATGTGGGGAGGAAATTGGAATGTTCTTGGTGCTCCACCCTTAGTTGTCCATGTTGGAACTCAATTCTCCTAGGAGGTGTTGATTTTGCTACCAATAAGTTTTGTGGGGAAAGTGCATCCCTTTTGAGGCATCTCAGGGATTTTATGATGAGTGGGATCTCTTGGTTTTCTCCATCCTTTTTTCTTATGATGGGCTTGTCCTCATCAATAGAAGTGTCTCCCTCTATGTTACTTCCAACTGAATTACAGAAGTGACAAATGAGATGAAGAAAAGCCAGCCTTGCCAAGGTAGAGGAATTTGTCCGCCACTTATAAAAGTTTTAGGGATATAACCTCATGAACTTCTCTCTACTTTACTTCCAATCATGAATGCTATGAATCATGATAGCCCGGTTTATAGTAACTTCAGAACCGGTTGCTAGTGGGCAATATGATTGAGCGTTTGGATAAACTCCAACCATCCCTAAGCCACGGGCTTGAGGTCATGCCTCTCAGTTGAAAACGTTCCCTTTGAATCTCTACTTTCCGTTTGAGCGCCTCTTCACAAATGTCTATGAGGACTTGGGCCAACCTTTTATCAAAGTTAACCCTTCCTAGTGTTTGGGTGTGCATCTCCTTATATCATGGGCAAGTTGAATGCCAACCTTACATTTTTTCCGGACTAAATCTAAGCATTTCCCACGAACCATTGTAAGCCAATTCTCTGGATCCGGGTTCACACTTTGATCATGTTTTTTAGTGATCCATGCATGGATAGAACTCTTGAACCCTTAAGATTCCGACTTGTTTGAATAGTGGTTTGGAAAGAACTTCCCAACCTCTTTTTGGAATCTCATGTCGGATCTCCGGGAAATTCACGTCTTTTTGAGTTTGAAAAGGGACCTCGGAATCACCTTCTTCATGCCACAACTTACATGGAAAGGTGGTGCTTGATGCAACACCTGAGATGAATCTCTCATCTCCCATAACTCGGAGGTGGAAGCTTTTGCCTTCCCTTTCTCTTTCTAGAGTTTCTCCGGCCTTAGATGCCAAATGGTTATGGAAAAATAAACAAAAAGGCAAAACAAAAAAAAAAACACCAAACTTAGAAGGTTTTTCGGCCAAGGGGGAGGAGAAGTAGGGTGTAGGTTGTGTGAAAATGAGGGAAGGTTGAAGATGGGTCTATATAGGGGTGGAAGAGAGAGGGGTAGGTTTTGGCCAATATGGGTGGGTTTGGGAGGGAAAGTGGTTTGGATTTTGAATAGTGAAGGTAGGTGGGGTTTTTAAGAAGGATGGATGTGAGTGGTGAAGAGAATGGTGGGATTTGATAGGTGAGGGTTTTTGGGAAAGAGGTGTTGAGGTTGATTGGTGAATGGGTGAAGAAGAGAAGAGAGTGGTGGGTAGGTGGGGATCCTGTGGGGTCCACAGATGCTGAGGTGTCAAGGATAATTCATCCCTGCACCAAAGTGGCGAGCAAAAATGCTCCTTCTGCCAATCCCTGGCGTTAAACGCCGGGCTAATGCCTATTTCTGGAAGTTTAACGCAGCTTCTTGCCCATTCCGACTTGGCGTTTAACGCCATTTTGGTGCCCCTTTCTGGTGATAAAACGCCCAGAATGGTGCCAGACTGGGCGTTTAAACGCCCATTTTGCTATCTCACTGGCGTTTAAACAGCCACAAATTTTCCTTCCAGGGTGGTGTCTAATTTTTCTTTCTGTTTTTGCTTTTTTTCAATTAATTTTTGTGACTTTCCAAGATCATCAACCTAAGAAAACATAAAAAATAACATGGAAAATAGATAAATATAAACATTTGGGTTGCCTCCCAACAAGCGGCCTTTTAATGTCATTAGC
>QBTX01002632.1:0-16880 GCA_003063285.2 Arachis monticola | reverse complement strand
TGCCTCTTTAGTACTGTTGGATGCATTTTGCCATCCATTCAGACTTTGAGAAATCATGTTAACTTGTTGAGTCAACACTTTGTTCTGAGCCAATATGGCATTCAGAGCATCAATTTCAAGAACTCCCTTCCTCTGAGGCGTCCCATTACTCACGGAATTCCTCTCAGAAGTGTACATGAACTAGTTATTTTCAACCATGTCAATAAGTTCTTGAGCTTCTGCAGGTGTTTTCTTTAGGTGAATGGATCCACCTACAGAATGGTCTAGTGACATTTTTGAAAATTCAGATTGACCATAATAGAATATATCTAATATGGTCCATTCTAAAAACATGTCAGATGGACACCTTTTGGTCAACTGCTTGTATCTTTCCCAAGCTTCATAGAGGGATTCACCATCTTTTTGTTTGAAGGTCTGAACATCCACTCTAAGCTTACTCAGCTTTTGAGGAGGAAAGAATTTATCCAAGAAGGCTGTGACCAGCTTCTCCCAAGAGTCCAGGCTGTCTTTAGGTTGTGAATCCAACCATATTCTAGCTCTGTCTCTTATAGCAAAAGGGAAAAGCATGAGTCTGTAGACTTCAGGATCAACTCCATTCGTCTTAACAGTCTCACAAATCTGCAAGAACTCAGTTAAAAACTGYTAAGGATCTTCAGATGGAAGTCCATAAAACTTGCAGTTCTATTGCATTAAAGCAACTAGTGGAGGCTTAAGCTCAAAATTATTGGCTTCAATGGCGGGAATAGAGATGCTTCTTCCGTCAAATTTGGACGTTTGGCTTTGTGAAGTCACCAAGCATTCTCCTTGCATTATTGTTGTTGGGTTCGGCTGCCATCTCCTTCTCTTGTTCTAATGTTTCTAAAAGGTTACCTTTAGATTATTATAATTTAGCTTCTCTTAGTTTCCTCTTCAGAGTCCT
This sequence comes from Arachis monticola, assembly GCA_003063285.2. NCBI lineage: Eukaryota > Viridiplantae > Streptophyta > Magnoliopsida > Fabales > Fabaceae > Arachis > Arachis monticola. The sequence goes on along the minus strand of QBTX01002632.1, from coordinate 15,961 downwards.
TTCAGGTTCAGGATCAATTTCAACAAGAGTGCCTTTTTCCTTGTTCCTGCTCATATGAAAGAGAAGAAAACAAGAAAAGAAAAGGAATCCTCTATGTCACAGTATAGAGATTCCTTTATGTTAGTAGAAGAAGAAAGGGGGGAAGAGTGAAGAAGAATGGGTTCGGATTTTTAGATGAGGAGAGGTGAAGAGAAGTGATAGTAATTAAATAATTAAATAGAAGAAGAAAAGAGAGGGAGAATTTCGAAAATAATTTTGAAAAAGGGGTTGTAATTTCGAAAATTAAAGATAAGATATGATTAAAATTAAAATTTAAAACAATTAAAGAGAATTTTTGAAAAAGAGAAAGGTATTTTTGAAAATTAGAGAGGGAAAAGTAGTTAGGTGGTTTTGAAAGAAACAAACACAAAGTCAAAGAGTTAGTTGAAAAAGATATTAAAATCAAATTTGAAAAGATAAGAAGATAAGTTAGATAAGATATTTTGAAATCAAATTTTGAAAAAGATAATAAAATAAGAAAAGAATAAAATGATTTTTTTTTTTTTTTTTTTGGTTTTATTTTTAAATTAAAATTAATTCTTTAAACTAAAGAAATAAGATAAGATTCTAAATTTAAAGATTGAACCTTTCTTAAACAAGAAAGTAACAAACTTACAAATTTTTGAATCATCACATTAATTGTTAGCATATTTCGAATATGAATATGATGAAGAGGAAAAATTTTGAAAAACAATTTTTTTTTAAGAAATTTTTTTTAGATTTTTTGAAAGGTTTTTTTTTTTTTTTTTTTTTGGAAAAAATATTATATTTTTGAAAAATTTTTTTTTTTTATGTTTATTTATACATTTGAAAAATTTAAGAATTTTTTTTTTTTTAAAAAATTATGAGAAATTGAGGGGGGATATTTTTTTATTTTTGAAATTTTAATTATGAGAGAAGAAAAATAATTAAAATGTATACTTGTGTTCTTCTCTTTTATATTTTTGGGATCAAAACCAAGAATGCATGCAAGAACACCAAGAACACTATGAATGTCAAGATGAACACCAAGACACTTTGAAGATCATGATGAAATCAAAAGACATATTTTTTGAAAATTTTTGATGCAAAGAAGAACATGCAAGACACCAAACTTAGATTTTGCATGGAATAAGGAATGCATATGAAAAAAACAACACGATTCGCCGCTATAGATACTGAGCGGACATTACATGGAATTTTCGAAATACGTATAAATTTTAAAAACTGCAAATTGCACATAAACTTAAAAGTGATCAACGACCTCAAACAGAAAAACCAAAATTTTTTGTTTTTTTGTAATAAGTTTTAAATGATTTTTTTGTATTTTTTTTATTTTTTCGAATTTTTTAAATTTGGAAAAACGAAAAGAAAAGAAAAATTTTTGAAAAGATTTTGAAAGAAATTTTTGAAATAGAAAATTACTAATTCTTAAGAACGATGAACCGTCAGTGTACCAATACTCGTAACAATTCCAAGGCAACAGGATAAACAATTTGGCTGGGCGAATTCGTGTCATTCACATGTTTATGCATTTTGTATAAAATTTATTGCTTTTTTTCGTTCTCCTGGCAACTACGGCGCCAAAAACCGATGATGCCATCATACCAATGGTTATATACTAGTGTGTGTGGTCAAACTACTCGTTCAACTTAACCAGCAAGTACCTTGGGTCATCCAAGTAATACCTTTTCGTGAGTAGAGGGTCGATTCACGACGTGACAGGAGAAGTTTTGGTATGTAAGAATGCTACATTGGTCATCCTTGCAAATTTCAGTTAGCAGTTAAAATGGGGTTTAAATAGATAAGTTCGAAAACAATAATAAGGTAAATATGTTGTAATAGTCACTAAGAAAATATGGGATCAAGGATAGAGTAAGATGTCGAGTTCTTCTTACTCCATAAATCTCAATCTTTATATTATTCATGATGCGGTCTTCAATAGTTGCTTCTCTTACTCTACTTCATAACATCATCTTCTACCTCGATGGTAGCTGTAGATGTAGGCGCATGATCACCGTTGTCAATGCTGAAATCACGCATCCTCTCAGTGACACGACAGTCCTCATGCTCGTGTGCATTGCATAGGCTAATCAACTGTCGGTTCTCAATCAGTTGGAAATAAAACCCTTGTTATGTTTGGCGTCTGTCACTAACTGCCCAGTCCTTAGGAGTTTGAAAGCCTCGTCACAGTCATTCCATTAACGAAATCTCTACTCGAAATACCACAGAACAGGTGTAGACTTTCACAGATTCCTGCGAATCCTACCTCGGAACTACTCACAGACAAGGTGTAGACTTTCAGATTCTCAGTGAATGCCGCCATGTAATCTACCTATACCGTACTTATTACCAACGAGTTCTGTTTGGACGAATGCCTAAGAGATATGCGCCCGCCGTAAGGTAGAACGGAATGTGGTTGTCATGTAGCCCGCGTTCATAGGTGAGTATATATATTTGCTTATTTATAAGTGTCACGATCATCAAAACTTTCATAGTTTTGTGTGTAGTTAGAGTGCAAACGATATCTGTCGAGAATAGAATAAAGAGATTTGATAGAAAGTAATAGTAATGTATTGAAACTTGAGGTACATCAGAGCTCCGACACCCTGAATCTATGGTGTGTAAAAAACTCCCACGTTGAAAATCACATAAGTGAGAGGTCCAGGCATGGCGAATGGCCAGCCCCATGATTACTGAGAACTAATCACCCAAGATGTCCTACCTAGTTAGTTCTATTTAATAAATACATAAGCTATGGTTTATAACGAAGGTAAGTAAGTGATTGCATATATCCACTTCCCGGGGCTCCACTTGGTGTGTGTTTGGCTGAGCATAGTCTATCCACGCGAGCTGAGGCTTCTTTTGGAGTGAATAAGCGGTATTATAGCGTGTTTCTGCGTTCAACTCCAGGTCGTGAGTGTCGTGTTTCTGGCGTTTGACTCCAGACAAGTAGATGTACTTGGCGTTGAGCGCCACTTTAAATCGTCAATATCCCAAGAATAGTTGGACTATTATATATTCTGGAAAGATCTGGATGTCTACTTTTCACACCGTGAGCGCGCAATTTAGGAGTTCTGTAGCCAGAGATCTATTCTGAGTGCAGGGAGGTCAGTTTCCAACAACATCAGTTTAGTCCTTTTTTCAGCCTTCTATCATGGTTTTGCTCAAATGTCCTCAATTTCAGTCAGAAATGTACTGAAAATTACAGAAAAACATACCAAACTCATCAGTAAAGTTCCAGAAATGTGAATTTTAACCTAAAAAACTGAATGACAAACATCCCTAAAAGTAGCTTGAACTTACTAAAAACTACCTAAAAACAATGCCAAAAAGCGTATAAATTATCCGCTCATCATGTACGCACACACTTGTGCGTGCGCACAAAACCTCCATTTTCTGCGTCCTGTGCTTGCGCACCGACCTGTGCGCACGCACACTCATGGTTATGCCTTCGGTTCGCAGTGCCCGCACGGCTTGCGCGTGGGCGCTCCCCTATTTTTCTTGGCTCTGTGCATGCGCATCTGCTTGTGTGTACGCACGCACCCCTCTTTTCGCACTCTCTGTGTGAGCGCACAGGCTTGTGCACCTGCACACCAGCGTGCATCCCTTCTGTTGGGTGCGCTCGCATAGCCTGTGCGCGTGAACCCCTGCCCTTTTTATGTGCGTGCGCACGGTCCTGTGTGCGTACGCACACATGACCCTTCCCCAAGCAATATCCAAAAAAAGTTTTTTAGCCATCCTTGCGAGCGCACAGCCTTGTGCGCCCACACACCTCGATGCAACCCCTCTACTAGCAGCGTTTGCATGCTCTGTGCATCCGCATCCCTCTCTATTTCGCATCTTGTGCGTGCGTACTCCTTGTGCACCCGCACAATTCTTTACACACCCTCTGTTTGGAGCGTTCCCACACTCTGTGCATCCACACCCCCTTCTGGTTCGCTTTCTATTCGTGTGGTACACGAAATTGTGATCACACTTTTCACAACTCCGCACAACTAACGAGCAAGTGCACTGAGTCGTCCAAGTAATACCTTACGCGAGTAAGGGTCGATCCCACGGAGATTGCCGGCTTGAAACAAGCTATAGTCATCTTGTAAATCTCAGTCAGGCATATTCAAATGGTTATGAGGTTTTGATAATTAAAAGAGAAATAAAACATAAAATAGGATAGAGATACTTAAGCAATTCATTGGTGGGAATTTCAGATAAGCATATGGAGATGCTTTGTTCCCTCTGAGCCTCTGCTTTCCTATTGTCCTCTTCCAATGATGCATACTCCCTTCCATGGCAAGCTGTATGTTGGTGGATCACCGTTGTCAATGGCTACCATCCGTCCTCTCAGTGAAAACATATCCGCTACGGTTTCCCGCATGGCTAATCAGCTGTCGGTTCTCGATCGTGTCGGAATAAGATCCATTAATCCTTTTGTACACTGTCACTACGCCCAACAGTCACGAGTTTAAAGCTCATCACAGTCATCCCATCCCAGATCCTACTCGGAATACCATAGACAAGGTTTAGACTTTTCGGATCTCAAGAATGCTGCCAATTGATTCTAGCTTATACCACGAAGACTCTGATCTCATGGAAAGGAAGGCTCTATTGTCAGAAGAGGCAACCATGCGTTGTGAACCAGGAGGCCAAGAGATATACACTCAAGCTCTTGCAGATAGAACGGAGGTGGTTGTCAGGCACGTGTTCATAAGGGAGGATGATGATGAGTGTCATGGATCATCACATCCATCAGGTTGAAGTACGAGTGAAAATCTTAAAACAAGAATAAGCGTGAATTGAATAGAAAAACAATAGTACTTTGCACTAATTCGTGAGGAACAACAGAGCTTCACACCTTAATCTATGAGGTGTAGAAACTCCACCGTTGAAAATACATAAGTGATAAAGGTCCAAGCATGGCCAAATGGCCAGCCCCCAAAACGTGATCAAGAGATCAAAAGTGATCCAAAGATAGTCTCCAAAATGATCTAAAGATATGAATATAATAGTTAAAAGTGCTATTTATACTAAACTAGTAAACTAGGTTTACAGAAAATGAGTAACTAAGTGTAGATAGTGCAGAAATCTACTTTCGGGGCCCACTTGGTGTGTGTTTTGGCTGAGCATTGAAGCTTTCACATGCATATGCTCTTCTTGGAGTTTAAATGCTCGTTTTGGTGCCAGTTTGGGCGTTTAACTCCAGCTTTGGTGCCAGTTATGGCGTTTTACGCCAGAAAAGGGTCTCTGGTGGGCGTTTGGACACCAGTTTGGGCCATCAAATCTCGAGCAAAGTATGGACTATTAACATTGATGGAAAGCCCAAGATATCTACTTTCCAACACAATTAAGAGCTCGCCAATTGGACTTCTGTAGCACCAGAAAATCCACTTCGAGTGCAGGGTGGTCAGAATCTAACAACATCTTTAGTCCTTTCTCAGCCTCTGAATCAGATTTTTGCTCAGGTCCCTCAATTTCAGCCAGAAAATAKCTGAAATRARAGAAAAACARACAAACTCATAGTAAAGTCRAGAAATGTGATTTTTGCATAAAAACTAATAAAAATATACTAAAAAGTAACTAAAACATATTAAAAACTATGTAAAAACAATGCCAAAAAGCATATAAATTATCTGCTCATCAGCGTGCGCACGGACCTGTGTGCGCACGCACAAGTCTCGGCCTGGGCGTTAATCAAGTCAAGACCCCTGTTGAGCCAGCAGCATCCCATCTCTTCTTCTCCATTGCTGCTGCGCCACCCTTCTTTCTCTCTCTTCTTTCTCTCTTCTTTCTCTTTTCCTCTCTTTCTTTTCCTTCTCTACCACCGGAGAGCTACTTCACCTTTGTGGAACTCCGGTGTATCTCCAAGAAACATAACCGCCGTGAGTTCGTAGTGGCTATAACAAGTGCCATTTTTCTATCTTCTCATCTTGCTTTCTTCACTCTTTGATTTTCAGGTTTTTATCCTTTTTATGTTGATTTTTTTGAAGTTTTTTTTCTTTTCTTTTCATGTTAATTATATTGAACTTATTGCTTTCTTTAGTTATCTTGTATTGAAAGTGTTGATCTTGGAATTGTTGGGTTACTTTTGATTGAATTTGAGCTTAATTGTGATAAGTTTGCACAATGCACATCATATGTTTGATTAAATGCCTAAATGACACTCTTGTTTGATTCATATGAGATGGCCATCATATGCTTTCAACTTATCTCTTGTTTGGAATATTCTATTATTTGTGCAACTTCAAATATGATTTTTGATAATGATCAACTTGACATACCAATGCGTTTCATTGTCTCTTGAACTTGAAGTTCCAAACACCCATGTCTTACATGACTTTTGATTGTTAATGGGTGATTTATTTACAAATGCATTATTCTTAGTTGAATTTAATTTTTGTTGTTCATCTTAGCAATTTAATTGAGTAATCACATTACAAATGTTCAATTTTTTTTATGTCTTGATCAAACATCTTTTGGCTCTAACTCAAGAACATTGTATATGTGATTATCACTTCTTAAAGATGAACAAATGACACTTCACATTGCTTGAATGGTTATTGATGTTGTGCAACCTTCTTAAAAATGAACTTTCATGCCCACAACTTCAATAACCATTTCCTTCAAAGAATTCAATTAAGTCATTTGGTGCTTGCTTAAGGTTGCTTCCATAATTAATTCTTTAAACTTGCAACTTAAGCACTTGATTGCGACGCATTGAATTTTGATTGTTTTAATAGTGTGATTGCCGTTTTATCCAGCCGTTGTGTGAATTCTAACCGTGCGCACTCTTGGAATACACACATTGTTTCATCTCAAATCACACTAGTTTGAGAGCTTCTCAATTAAGAATTTTAATTCTTCTCTCCATTGTTTGTGCCTCCTCATTATTCTTATCTTATTGTTGCCATGGAATCTTGAAATCTTTTGTTTATAATTCTCATTTTTTATGATGCGGAAGAAAGGTAAAGCACCGGTCACATCACCGGTTGTGCAACCAACAACTCGTCCTCTTAATACTTGGTTCATGGATTGCCAAAGTGAGAGACCAAGTGTCTTGGTTAACCGAAGAGCCGACTTCCAATATGAAGTATTCGAGAAAAGAACAATCCATTGGGATAGGACACTAAAGGTTCTAAGCAAATACAAGGAGATTATCCAAGAACGGATTGCCTCGCTTCATTGGGGATTTCTTGAGTAAGACCCTATTGAAGTAAATGAGTCCATGGTGCGAGAATTCTACGCTAACTATCAAGCTTGGGAAGCGGAGTCGGTATTCATCCGGGGGAAGATGTTGGACACTTCCAACAAGGCTCTAGAAGCACTTCTGAAGATTCCCCACATTCTGCCTGCGAAGGATGATTATTCAAGGATGTCATTGGCTGCTATTCTTAAGAAGATTGGTCGTTCGGGTCCATCCTGGGATATGACAAGGGAGGAAAATTTGTTCCTGCTAGCATTGCCTATTCCAATTTGAATACCGAGGCGCGTATTTGGCATTAGATTGTGGCCGACTATATAGTTCCTAGCACCCATGCTACCCATGTCAGACTAAAAGCTGCTTTGCTAATTTGGGCTATTTTAGAGGTAAGGAAAATAGCCATTGTACCTTTGATACAAACATCGATTTGAAAACTCATTGAAAAGAAAAAGATCAACATTCTTTTTCATCGATGGTGATGCGTATGGCTATATGATGCGCGAAAATTTGTCTCTCAACAAATTTCCCTTCGGCAAGTATACCGAATTGTCATCGAGTAAAAACTCACAATAGAGTGAAGTCGAATCCACAGGGATTAACAGATTAAGCAATCAATGGTTAATTGATTATTCTAGTTAGATGAATCATTAAGGAGTGGAGAGCAACAGGAAAAGTAAATAGCACAAAAGTAAAGAAAGAGATAAAGTGCAGAAAAGTAAAATGGCAAAAAAAGTAAATGTAAGAACTAAAAATAAAATGAACATTGGGATCAAGAGATATTGCAATCCTCCGGATCAAGTTCATTCTCATCTCTTCCTCAATCAATGCATTCAGTGATCTCCTTGGCAATCTTAAGTGATTGGATCCCAATTCATTGGCAATCCAATCTCTCTAAGCTTGAACAATTTCCCAATTCCTTGATTTAATTGCTCATGGGAAGAGAAGAAGTTTGGTCAATGATTATACCACACACATTCATAGATCAAAGTATTGGTAGGATTAAATGTCACAATATCCATTCAACCACCAACCTAATTGGTGCACGAAATTGCAATCTCACTTTTGCAATTCCGCACAACTAACCAGCAAGTGCACTGGGTCGTCCAAGTAATATCTTACGTGAGTAAGGGTCGATCCCACGGACGGACAGATTGTGGCTTGAAGCAACCTATGCAGTTTCTTTGAATTAAATCCTTGCATTAGGATACTCAATCATTTATCAGGGTTGATATGTGTGAAAAGTAAAAGAACAATGAATTGAAATAGTACTTGTTTGCCAGTGATGGAGAACATGTTTGAGGTTTTGGAGATGTTCCATCTTCTGAATCTCTGGCTTATCCCTTACTTTATTCTTTTTCAAGCACGCAAGGCTGCTTCCATGGCAAGCTTTAAATAGGACATCACCGTTGTCAATGGCTACCTCCCATCCTCTCAGTGAAAATGTTTTAACGCACCCCTGTCACCGGGCTGACGGGCTAGATCCAATCTGTCCGGTTCTCATCAGCGGGAGATAGATCGAGTGTGGTTGTGTGCGTCTGTCACTAACGCCCCGCCTAGGAGTTTGAGCTCGTCACAGTCATTATCAATCATCTGAATATCAATCCTACTCATAATACCACATACAGGGTTTAGACTTTCTGCATTCTCTTGAATGCCGCCATCAGTTCTAGCTCCTATACCACAGAAGATTCTGATTAAGAATCCAAGAGATATCTACATAATCTAAGCGGTAGAACGGAGCGCGGTGGTCATGATTTAGCGCCACACGTTATAGTTGGAGGAATGAATGATGAGTTGTCCACGATCTCACATCATCCGGTTTAAGAACAGGTATATCCTTAGGAATGGAGCAAGGCATGATTGAATGAAAACGTACGTAACTGCATTATCCATTCAAGACACAGCCCAAACGCTCCTCACTCAACACACGGGTCTACACACGCCAATTTGGAGGAATAGTTGAAGACTCAATGCCTCCGTTAGACAGGTAATCCACGACACATAGAAATACCGAGTAATTAGGTAACAGTTATGAGGTACAGATACAATAATGGTCAAAAGATCCTAATCTAATAGTAAGCTTAGTCATTGAGTAAACCAGCGCAGCATATACAAGAATGTAGTAAAATGACGTCAAAATCCGACTTCATGAGGTCCATCTTAGTGTGTGTCTTAGGGCCATAGAGCATTTTGAAGCTATTTTCATTGCTGCTAGAGACTTTTTCTGGAGTTTAACGCCAGCTTTCATGCCAGTCTGGGCGTTTAACTCTAATTTTGCTATGCCTCAGAAATCCCAGCGTAAAACGCTGGGAAATTCTGAGGCTGAATCGCAATGCCGGTTTGGGCCATAAACAATCTCAGAGAAAGTATGGACTTCTATACATTGCTGGAAAGCCCAGAATGTGTACTTTCAACGCCTTTGAGAGCGCGCCAATTGGGCTTCTGTAGCTCAGAAAACCACACTTCGAGTGCAGGGATGCTAGAATCCAACAGCAGTTAATCCCTGCAGTCTTTTTTCAGTCTCTGGGAATCGACGTCTTTTTTAGCTCAAGAGTACCCTCCAAATTATTGACAAGACTCACGAAATGGAAGTACCTAAATCACAGAAGAAAACACACACTCATCTAGTAGTCCTAATGTTAGTCCAGGATAAGATTGTGAATTTTGAAACTTAAGAGACTAATAAAAATGTAACTATCTTAATAATTTTATTATAAAAAAAAAAAAAAAAAAACGATACATAAAAAAACAATGCCCAAAAAGGCGACGGTTGTATAAATTATCCGTCATCACAACACCAAACAAAATTGTTGCTTGCCCCAAGCAACTGGAATGAAAAAAACAAAAGAACAATATAGGTGAATTTTGAAAGAATGAGAATAATACTTTAGGATCAAAATATTCAAGGAACTCTAGTTTCCAATTAGATGAGAGCGGCGACCACTCCACATAAAAAAGAGGTGACAGCCTTATTATAGGCTATCCCGAACAGTTTAATCGTCTAATTCTACACGATTCTATCTATTCCGCAACAGAATCCGAGATTGTAACTGTCATCGGCGGCAACTAACAGCCTATAAGCACGCACTAACGAGAACTCAGAATCTCAGATGACTAGTGTTCATTGAATTTAGCCTCCTAGTGAAACAGGAATATAAATATATTCCGATTGACCACAATAGTAGTGCAATAGAGTCCCTGTGCTGGTAGATGTCCCAGAAAAAAGCAGCTCTACGATCCCCAAAGATACAAAAAACCAAGATACATAAAACCAGCCGCTGGATACATATATGCCACGGACACATACTTGGGTGAACAACTTTAAAATTTCAGTATTTGATTGCCAACCCAGCTTATAGCTAGAGTCACCCCTGAATTAGAAGTGATACGCAGGGTTCTTAAGCAACACTCGTTGTTATGCCCGAGATCACAATTAAATATATTACTTTCATCTTTTTTTTTTTTTTTTTTTTTTTTTTTATTCATTTACAAGTTCACTTGCTTTTTCTTGCTTCAAAGAATCAATTTGAAGACTTTTTCATATCCTCAGGACCCACAAAAGATAAACATGCAGATTCTCTTTTCCACACTAATTATCTTTCAGAAAAGCACATACAAGTTTAACTTATCGTACACAAAACAACAAATCAGAAGACATATAGCAAAATGATTCAAAGTCATTACATTCAGAAAAACAAAAAGTATTGCCAACCTATCATCAAGACTAATTTAACTAGATTTCAAGGATATAAATTCAAAATGCTGTACCTTCTTGTTACATTGGTGATACATGTAAAGCATTTTTCATTTAAGAAGGTGATGGCCAATTCAAAATTAGGGACAACTTTGCATAAAAATAAAAAAAAAAAAAAAAATTCCTTAAATAATTGATTTTAATTATGAAATAAGCAACAAGACTCAAAAAATAGATATAAGAATGAAGAACCCTAAATAAAAGGAGATTCAAATTAAAATATATTTTAAATAAGGCTAAAAAGACCTAAATGATAGAGGTTATTCACGAGTTAGACACCTCTAACAAACCTATGATTTGTGAATGTAGCACAATGCCCCTCAAAACATTAGAGGGAGAAATTTGTCTGGACGTATTTCAGTTATCTATGGAGTCTCAACGCGGAAAGGACCGAATGCATCATCTGTCATGCACTTTCCTTTACAGGCATAGGTTTGCGAAAGCATAGCCATAATATCAGGTAGATAGAAGAGCCACATCCAAACACCATGGTCTGACTGTTAATACCCTAGAATATGCTGCGTGGATCTTCCATCAGAGTGCCCGAAGTAGAGGATCTCTTGCAAAACATTCGGAACCAAACGTGGACTAGTGATAGATGTAAGATGTATATACCTCAATACCTAGGCCTGTGAGGAAGATGGGGAAGAGACTGGACCCGAGGAGTAGGAGTGCCTCGCAAAATTATGTGTCAAGGGAAAGAGAGGCAAATATTCAGAAGGAGAAACTTCAATCTTCTGGCCAAACAAAGACCAAACTAGAAAACCAGCCATGCGGCACCTGAAAAGCACCAGCCTTGAACTCACTGCTTAAAATGATCAGAGGGTTGTCTTGCATTGTCTGAAGACACCTAACAACTTAGTGGCTCACATTGTACGGGTTCTCTTATGGCAGCACGTGAATTTAGAAATGGACATCTATCAAAAGGCCAAGTGCCAGCGAAAAAGGATGAAATGACAAAGTGAATTGGGCTGAAAAATGGAGTTGCGTATGATGAGTATATGTGATTGCATAACGGTGTATTTACACATCATTCTATATACAACCCAGACCCTCAATTATATACAGAAAGCAAGGAGATCAAAGCTTGGTGGAATAACGAGGTGTATGAAAATTGAAATAAGCCAGTTTTCAATAAGGGTCCTGTACATACTGGTGTAAAGGTGAATCCGTATATTATTGCAAATTGTTTGATAGATTTCACAAAGCAAGATCAAGTTATGCCAATAGCAACCTCCACTATCTTTTCCGAAAGACAAATGCAAATGTAAATTTCATTCTCCTGCTCTCTCCGTATTAGTGACCTCAGATTAAACGGTATTGTCTTTAACGTGAAAAGACACATATGGAACCCGAACGAAAAGATGAAACAAACAGGATCCCAGAGTGACAAGATCCTGTCTCAAGCCTCTGTGCAATTTAGTGAAAACAAAACCCCTGCTCGTTAAGTTGAGGTACTCCCAGCTACTTGAGTTGGTAATTGGAACACCTATTCGAATCAGACAAACAAAGTATATCCCACTGTGCATAGTTCCAGGGAGCCATCATGTCAACCCTTTAGAACAAGTGACACCATGAAAATACACCAAGTCCCTTATATAAGCTGCTCAGCATCAACCCATTTCTCTAACCTGGATAAAGGATGCACAAGAGAGAATATTCAACATCCTGCAGTTAGATGTAGACAAAAATTATTGAAGATTTCTCCAACTATATTCCTTGTTCAAAGATCGACAGGTACATCAACTCTCCTCTGACCGATGGGTTCTGGCTCCAAAATGATATGTCGATTCTCAGCACCCTTCAGACACCTTAGTTACCAGTCATTTCCTCTGCTTATACTGTTACGCATCCGATCATGATTGAGTGTTTTAATGCTGTTAGTGAAATTACATCTTAGAATTATAAACCATCAATTTCTTACCCAACCTTTATTGTCTCCAGGATTGGTTAAGAACTTCCCCATCCTCATATTCCTCGAATATTGACCCATCTTCTTGGTATCAGACTACCCGATCTTTTATATTCTCTTCTTTTCAGAATCAAATTTAACTTTCTAAATCAAATAAAAAAAAAAAAAATTTATTTTATTTTTTTTGTGATAATGGTCTTCATGTTCTATTGGGTAAACAACTCTCTTGAGTTACCCAATAATGGATGCGTTTGTGAATCTATCACTCTCTCTTGCGTCTTCCTCTTAAAATTTGTAGGCTCATATAGAGTGTAAGGCTGGCGATGCCCTTAGAAGCCAGGTATGTCTTGATGACTAATCGTTCATGGGTCATGAACCACTCGCTTTAACTGGATCTCAGTGATCACGGAAAGCACACGCGCCGAATACGTTTAGAGGTTTGCTTGTCCTCAGCAAAAGAAAGGAAGTAGGAGGAGAGAAGAGAGAAGAGGCAAATTCGACATGGGTGGGAGAAATGAGTCGAGATACAGACAACCACTCCGCCGAACCTGTCACATACCTGATATACTCTAAGGTCCAAGGGAAGCAGTTAATCGGACAACAGCTAATTCAACTTGTGCCTACCTGACTCGAAGACGTAGCTTTGAGAAGCATGTGGGAGAGATTTGAGAGATTGGCTGCATTCGATTCTCCTGAACATAGAGAGATTTTGGGATTGATTTTGATAGAATTGTGAATGAACACAATATTTTTAGATTTTGAGATGATCCTGTGCAGGTGTGCATTCAATAAATGATAAAGTAGGATGATACTGAACAAATGTAGACTGCATAGTGCCTAGCACACGCGGTAACCTTGGGTGTTTAACATCTTAAAGAGGAAACACAGATTATAAAACCAAAATTAAGTTGAATCGAGGAAAGGCAAAACTACCATCTAATGGTCCGCCAACCTATAAAACACCCCAGGCGTTAAACCCCCAGAATGGCATCCATTCTGGCGTCTAACGCCCATTTGCTTATGCACCATTCTGTGGGCGTTTAACGCCCAAAGCCAGGTACCCTGGCTTTGACGTTAAACGCCCAGACATTCCCTTATATCCACTAGGCGTTTTGACCAACGCCCAGGCATGCATGCCACACCTACAGTTCAAACCGCCCAGAAAGGGGTGCCCATCTCATTGTGCGATCTTCAACGCGCCCAAATGGCACCGTTCTCACCTTGGCGGTATAAAACGCTCATGAATGGTGCCACGATACTTCTAGCGACTTTAAACGCCCAACCCAGTACCCTACTTCACACTAGGCGTTTTTTCGCCAGTAAACTCATTTTCTCTGCCTTTTCAGTGCCACTGAAATCACTTCCTCCAACCTCGGACCCTCTCACTTTTTGACTACTTGACCCTATGTTTCAAGAACACAAACACATATAACCTCATGCTAATGCACTGGGAATTGCCCCTCCAGAGCAAAAGCTCCATATCTTATCGTCTTTAGCTGGACTTTCACTGTGGATCACTCAAGTCTCAGTTTTGAGCATCACTTGCTCTAAATTGATTTCAAGATTACATGACTTGCATCTCTCTTGTCCATTAACAGATAACTTTTTCAGAATCAAATATTCTGAAGCATCAATCGTATCGCATATATAGGTGACACCCTTGTTAATCACATAACGGACCCCTATCCCATCGGGATTTTAGTTTTTCTGGGAACAATCTGAGCCTAGAGTTTAACAACAGAACCTTTTGTCCCGGTTCAAAGACTCCTGACGATGGACAACTTCTTGTCCATGCGCACATTCTTTGCCTTTTCCTATAAATTTTTACATTTTAAAGGCATCTGAGATCTAAGATTTCACATCTAGCTTCCATTTTAGCTGAGGAGTAATCATCTTAATTCACCAGCAATCTCTTAACGCATCCAGGTTTAGGAATCTGGTATGCCTCAGTAGGCTTGATGTTCCAGTTCCACGGGCAGATAACAGGCCTTACCATACTAACTACAATGCTAGGTATGTGAGGTTTCCTATTGCGGTCTTAAAATCTGTTCTGTATGCCCAAAAAGCATCATCAAGCTTTATAGCCCAATCCTTCCTTCGGGCCTCACATTTCTGTTCTTAGATTCTTTTTAAGTTCTCTGTTTAGAGCGACTTTCGCTGCCCTCATTCTGTCTGTGAGATGATATCGGCCGAGTAGCCACTTTTGTGACAAAAAAATTTCACGTATCGGACCATAGCAGAGTACATTTGTTTATTGCAGAAATGGTGCCCCATCACTGATTATGACTCCTTCGGGAAACCAAATATGCAAAGCACTGTTTCGTTTCGTGGAGGAAATCTCTAGCACGGTAGCCTTAGTATACAATAACCCGACATTAGTGGTTGTGCGGCAACTTGCTCTCCCAAACCTCATACCACCCACTTAGACCACCTTAGCATCACTGCCAACCCAGCAATGTGAAGTGTACTTGAGTCATTGCTATGCTGCGGAATGGACCCTAACGAGCTTCAATTCTCCACACACACTACATTCACACAAACAAAACTACGATCCCCTCTAAGCAATCCCTTGTGAAAAAGGCCATGCGCGTGAATCCATGAGGCTCAAAGATACCCAGCTCTTGGCAGCCTGTCACAGCTACGCACCAAACTCCCGGCACGCAATTCGCCATCCGTACTAGAGAGAGCCCCTAGGCCTCAGCTAACCGAAGCCACCATACAAACCAAACAACGACTGAAAGACGACGCTTAAAGTGGTTGTTTGCTCACTTCCAAATGTCCTCCATACTTTCGACTCATAGGCAATTCGCCATAGGATCCTCTGCTGCATTCTTCTCACCTGTACACGCATACCTCGCGGCACACCGCCTCATCCACGTCGCATACGACATCTCTCAAACACTGAGATATGTGGTTGCCATCCCATAAGGTAATACTTGAGCATTGATCATTCAATTTTCTTTCTATATTTTATTTCATTTACTCATCTCTAGCAAGTTTCACACGTCTCCTCTAGCTAGCTATATAATCTGAAATATCTGCAAACCATGGAGGGCTTCCTGGAAATGCAAAGGAGTTGCTC
>QBTX01002630.1:0-16995 GCA_003063285.2 Arachis monticola | reverse complement strand
AGATTTACAAGATGACCATAGCTTGCTTCATACCAAYAATCTCCGTGGGATCGACCCTTACTCGCGTAAGGTTTATTACTTGGACGACCCAGTGCACTTGCTGGTTAGTTGTGCGAAGTTGTGATAAAGAGTTGAGATTGCAATTGAGCGTACCATGTTGATGGCGCCATTGATGATCACAATTTCGTGCACCAGTGGCCATTGTGCTTTTCGCACAAAAGACCCACGCGATCACGTCCCTGACGCGATCGTGTCACATGCACATACACTAATCCCACGCGACAGCGTGAGCGACGCGATCGCGTCGCGTGGATTGCACACCACCCCAATGGAGACAGAGAGTTGCGCTGACACGATGCTGGAATTGTGCATTTAGCACAATTTCAAGCGACGCGATCGCATGCCTCATGCGATCGCGTCACCCCCTCTTCTATCCATTCCACGCGATCGTGCAACCCAAGTGATCGCGTCAACCCCATTTCACCCCAGCCACGCGACCGCTTGCTCCACGCGATCGCGTGGATTTGAATTATAACCCCCTGTCACGCGAACCCTATCAGTCGCGTCCCCCTCCCGAAACCCTCTCCTCCCTCTCTTCTCCCCAACTCCCCCAACCACCACCCAGCCACCACCACCGACAACCCCCGCCACCGCCGACCACTTAGAAATAACTGCCACCCCCAGTTCCTTCGTCCCCCACTTTCTTCTTCTCCTCTCTCCTCTTCTCCCTCCACCGCCGCTGCCCCCTCCACGATCGCCGCCCATTGTGCCACCACCAGCTGCGCCACCTCTAACCACCACCACGCTCAACCCCCCGTCCCAATCCTTTCCCCCCATTCCCCCTAACCTTACCGAAGCCCTTGCCCCCTAACCAGCCGCAACCACCGCCGTGTCTCCCCCCTCCGCCGCGACAGCCGCCACCACCGCCACCCCCAGCCGCCTCTCTGCCCCAATCTCCTTCATTCGCCTACCAGGTTCCGCATCACGTCCCCTTCTATGCATTCGTAGTTCGTTCATATTTTTCTATTTTTGTTCATATTTAGGCTAGTTAGATATGCATGTTGTAGTGGATTCTAGGTTGTTAGGTAGCCTAGGATGTGGTTAGTGGATTTAGGCCTGATAATTGCGCTGTTCGTGTTTCTTGCTTTATGATTTTCATAATTCTGGTGTTTCTGTTATGTTGCTATTGTTCATATGCTATGATTTGTTATTTCATGCTGCTTTTTACTTTGCCTTTTTCCATGTTCATACTCCTTATATGTGATTGCAGCTATGTTTAATTTTGATTCATATGAACTGTTTTGATGCTGTTTATTTTCCGGGATAGTCCAATTTTAGCCGGAATGCTGCCCAAATTTCTGCAAAATGTTTCTATTCATGTCTTGGTTTTGGCATTTTCAACTGTATTTTCATTAGTTTTCCCAAACTAATTCATGAATGCCCGGGCACGCATTCTTATTCTCTTCGATCTCCTGGCTCATAAATTGCATTTTTGATGTTTGATTCCAATTTTTGCTATTTCTTTATCTATCTGAATCTTCATCAACCTGTTTTCCTTGTTTGGCTATGAGTTATCTGTAGTTTTTAATTATGAATTCCTTTTTGGATTGTGACTTCTTCCTTTCGAACTTTTAACTCCTATACAATCCTTAATGCCTTTTTACTTAACTCATTTTCCTCAGTCTAATTCTCCTTTGCCACTTTGTGTTTCTTTTGACTCTTTGACTATTTGTTTTCCTATTTTATTATATCATGGTTTTCTGTTTTTCAGGATGTCGGAGTCCCAGAGAAAAGGAAAAAGAAAGGCTACCACTGGCAAACGTAAGAGAGGAGATTCTTCTATGTCTGTTATAGATCTTCTGCATGATGCCTCCTGGCGGAAAAAACACTTTACCGCCCGGGAGAAGGCTGACCAGCTGCTCCCTGCTACTGATCCCATAAAGTTTGCAAACTGATACTATGAGCTGAAGTATCCTGTGTTTGCAACCTCCAGGAACCTATACCTGGAGAGAACTCTAAAGATCCCAGGAGAACTCCAGAAATATACCTCTGATCAGATCAAAGAAAGAGGCTGGTTCTTCCTAGAGAGAAACCTGACAGAGGTCAATGCATCTTGGGTTAGGGAATTTTATTGCAATTACTTCAAAACTTCCCTAGATGCAGTGAACCTAAGAGGGAAGCAGATACTGGTCACTAAAGAAGCAATTGAGGACATTCTGCAGCTCCCACCCAAGTTCGATCAGCCTGATGGTTACAAAAAGGCTGAGGAGGACATGCGTTTCTTGAGGTTTGATTGGGATGCTGTCAAGGCAAGCATAGCCCCTTGACCCGACTGTTCCGTGGGAAATGGGTCAGGATACCACCATGCCTAAGGGAATCAAGCGGATTTACTTAAATAATGAGGCTCGGTTATGGCACCAGATCTTGAGTAACTATGTTATGCCGAGTACCCATGAGACAGAGATACCGGCCACTATGATCACCCTCCTTTGGTGTGTGWTGGAGGGTAAGGACCTATACCTACCACGCTTTATTCGGACCTACATGGGCAGGGTCCACGTCCAAAGCACTCTTCCCTTTCCCTATTTGGTTACATAGATGGGTCGTCGTGCTGACGTGCCTTGGGAGGATGCCGATGAGAAGCCCACGGCTGCAGACCGCAGGAAGATTATTCCTCACAGTAGGAACTTTCTAGCTTTGGGCTACAGACCCCCACCTTTCACTGCTATTGATGAGACAGCCACACCATCTGCTGGTCCTTCTTCTTCCACAGCTACCCCTACTACCACTACTGCACCTCCACCTGCCTTAGAGCCAGTTTATCACCTTGTGAACCGCCTGTTTCAGCAGCTAGACAGAATAGAGCGCCGTAACTGACGCCGGTATGAGAGATTTGAGCATCGCAACAGGCGACGCTATGAGCACCTGAAGCTGCTGATTCGATCTGGCGGCGACATCCCCTCCGAGCTTGACACACCATCTGACCCATCTGAGGAGGAGGCGGATGAGCACGAGGAGGAGCCGGCACCCCCTCAGGCTACACAGGCAGGCACTGAGTAGGCTGCACGATAGTAGGAGGTCCCACATCAGATCCAGGCTGCAGATCCCGAGATTCTCATTCAGTCAGCACCTCCTCTACAGCAGACAGATCCTCAGACCACCACCATAGAGACTCCAGCCATCCACCCTATCAGTGATGACACCCCTTCACACCCAGCTTGAGCGAGCATCGAGGATGATGCTATTATTTAAGTGTGGGGAGGTTGCTGTAAATCATGCTGCTTGTATGCGAAGTTTGTATTCGTAGGTTTTGATGAATGACAAACCAACAAACGACATGAAAAGACATACCAACAAACAACTTGAATGAACAAGCATGAAGAGTTGAAAGCAAACACAACAACAACAAGAAACTCAAGTCCACAACATTGGAAGACAAGTTTAGAGTCTTAGGACTTAGGTAACTTCTTGTTAAGAACCAATTGCTAAATCTCTCAACACACACTCACAAAATGTTTTGGCAAATTCGATGCTAGCCAAATGGTTTAAAAACTTGTTTTCAAAGGTACAAAAGCATAGGAATTGACTCCAACAAGTTTGAGATCAATCCTAAGCATTTTGAAGTGATTTTAAGCCATTCTTTAAGGTTTGAATCGATGCACACTCATCTTGCATCGATGCAAAGCATGCAACGACTTGTTGCATCGATGCAAAGATGTTTGCGTCGATGCAACCTAGCTGAAAATTCAAATTTCAGCATCAAAAGACAACTTTGCATCGATGCAAAGTGTTATGCATCGATGCAAATATTTCAAAACATAAAAAACGGCTAGTTTTGACATAAATGCTCCATCCCATTAATTCCCCCACGTTTCTAAGGTTTGGGAATCTATAAATGGATGGATTGAAGCCTTATTTCACAAGTTTTTGATTTAAAAAATTTTTTTTTTTTTTTTTTTTTTTTATATATATATTTTTCAAGTGATTTAATACACATTTTGAAGAGAGTTATCAATTGGTTCAATAGTGCAAAAACTTGTAATCACACACTCTTCTAGAGAGCATCCAACTTTCAATCTCAACAATTCTTTTGAGAAATTGTTTTTCTTGTACACCTTGTAAATTGGAGTGTGATCTCCAAGGTTGAGTCAAGCGTTATAAACACTATAGTCGGTGAGTATACCAAAGAGGTATACTAAGTCCTCAAGGCAAATCTTAGAGGAGGTATCTCTAAGTGGAGTGGGTTAGTATACGAGTGGTGATAATATACCGTGAGGTGTTAGAAACTAAGGACTCAGATTGTAAAAGGTTTTGCGCGAGCACATTGAAGCTTGGCAATAGTTGAACTTCTCAATTGCGATTGAGAAAGAAAGTGGACGTAGGACAAGGATTGTGCCGAACTACTCTAAATAGCGTTTGCATCTCTCCCAACTCATCTCTTCAATATTTTGTCTTTTAACTTTTGAAGAAATAAATTGTGATCGAAAAGTAGTTTCGTAAGTACTTAAGGAGTGGCTTAAGTCCGATTTGTGAAAAGCTTGATCAATTTATTTGAGTTGGTGTCTATTGGAAAGTAAAAGCTCCTTATAAATGCTTAGCAATTGAGTTAAGCTCTTGGAAAAATACTAGTACAATAACACTTTTGTATATTGTCTTTAAATTTATCAAAAAGATTCATTGTTGTTGCATTACTCAATTCACCCCCCCTCTTGAGTAATTGTGCATAGGTTCAACAGTTGCCATCTCTGGCATATCTTATTTTGGTGAACCACTACAAACTCTCTCTTATTTTGTTCATTTTCTGTATTTTTGCATATTTTTCTCTTTTTGCTTTTTATTGTACTCTTTGCATTTTGCACTTTGAGCTATATGTATACTATTTTGGATATTTTGGCTTGATTTGTACATTAGTTTATTGGTTTATTTAAGTGAATTAATTAGTATAGTTTACCCTTTTTAGTATATGATAGTTGACTTAATTAAAAAATAAAAAGGAAGTAAGCTAGAGACTTTAACAAGATATAAACAATCCACACCTTGTATATATAGCATTACATGTTAGTTAGTTAACAACATTTCATCAAGGAGAAACACTAAAACCTTAAAGGCCACCTAAAACAATTTTTTTTATGAGAATAATGGGAAATTTTAACTAAACCTGCATGACATATATGAATGATGTATGATTTATGAGTTTGAGAACATACAGCCTGTGAGTTTTGAGCTTAATTGTATGGTTACATTTAAACCATAATATTTTATTCTTGTGTGTTCCGTCCTTCTTTTTTATTCTGGTGTTCCTTGCTTTGTTTTAATCTATATGTCCGATTATAGAATATAGATACATACCAAGAGAGTGATTGAGGCCTTGTTTGATTTTAACTCACTTATCCCAAATAAAGCCTACCTTTTATGCCATTCTTGTTAGCTCCCTTGAGCCTTTTTAATCCCCTCTTGTTCTATAACCACATTACTAGCCTTAAGCAGAAAAAAATAAATTAAAAATCCCAAGTTAAATCCTTGGTTAGCTTAAGATAGAAATTGTGTAATCAATTAAGTATGGGGAAACTTTATGGGAACATGGATGACAGAAACAAAGGTAGAAAAGTTGAAAAGAATAAAAAAAAATTATTGGGAAGCATGTTCATGTGAAATTAAAATAATTAATTACCATGTGCATTAAAAAAAATGCAAATTAAAGCAAATGCACATGGTATAAGAACAAAATATGAGCATGTAACATAAAAAGTGGGAATTATGGGAAAATAGGCAAAGAAGCTTTACTTTAGAAATTATGTATGTTAGGTGAGATCTTASACTAATTAAGGATTCACTTATTAGCTCACTTAGCCTTATACATATACCCTTACCTTTACCTTGGCCCCATTACAACCTTAATTAAAGACCTCATGATTTTTGGTATGTCTATATTTTATAATTGTTGATTGGTTAGATGAAGAACAAAGTTATAGAAAGTAAGGATAAAAAGAAGAATAGAGTGATTAACCCAATAAACACTGAGTATTGGTCAAGCTTTTCACCAATCGGACTTAAGCCACTCCTTAAGTACTTACGAAGCTACGTAGATGGACAATTTATTTGCTTAAAGGTAAAAGACAATAATATTGAAGAGATGAGTTTGGAGAAATGCAAACGCTATTTAGAGTGGTTAGGCACAATCCTTGTCCTACGTCTACTTTCTTTCTCAATCGCCATTGAGAAGTTCCACTATCGCCAAGCTTCAAGGTGCTCGCGTAAAACCTTTTACAATCCGGGTCCTTAGTTTCTAACACGTCACGGTATATGATCACCACATCGTCATACTACCACTCGCACTTAGAGATCACCTTCTCATAAGATTGCCTTGAAGTATTAGTATACCTCTTTGGGTATCCTCACCGACTATAATGTTTATAACTCTTGACTCCAACCTTGGAGGTCACACTCCAATTTACAAGGTGTACAAGAAAATAATTCTCAAAAAATTGTTGAGATGAAATGAGTTGCTCTCTAGAAGAGTGTGTGATTACAAGTTTAAGCACTATGAACCAATTTATATTTCTCTCTCAAATTGTGATTATATCACTTAAAACTTATGTAGTAGGAAACAATATGACACAAGATAGTTTCCAAATACTCAAAGTTATGAAATAAGGCTTCAATCCATCCATTTATAGATTCCCAAACCTTAGAAACTGTTGGGGAATTAATGGGATGGAGCATTTATGTCAAAACTAGCCGTTTTTATGTTTTGAAATATTTGCATCGATTGCATAACACTTTGCAATCGATGCAAATGTGCTTTGATGCTGATAATTGAGTTTCAGCGAGGTTGCATCGATGCATAACATTTTGCATCGATGCAACAAGTCGTTGCATGGCTTTGCACATGCAGATGAGGTGCAAAATCGATGCAAACGCTTAAAGAAGTGGCTTACAAAACACTTCAAATGCTTAGATTGATCTCAACTTGTTGGAGCAAGTTCTAGCTTTTGTTACCCTTGAAAACAAGTTTTAAAATCCATTGCTAGCATCGAATCAAGATTCATACATTTTGTGAGTTGTGGTTGAGAGATTTAGCAATTGTTTCTTAACAAAGAAGTTACCTAATGTCCTAAGACACTATATTGTCTTCAAAGTGTTGGACTATGATTGTTTTGTTGTTGTTGTTGCTTTCAACTTTCATTCCTCAACGTTGAATGTTGGTTGTCTTCAAATATGGCTTTTCATTCAATTGTTTTGTGGTTTGTCTTTCATGTCGTTTGTTTTTCATTCATCAAAAACTACGAATACAAACTTCGCATTACAATCGCACATGATTTACAAATTTCCCCCTTTTTGATATACAAACCAATTTTGAGGATATGCATTATAAATTATTTTGAAAGCAACAATAATGCCTTTGTTTTATTTAGAAAGCTTTAGAGAAGACTGTCACAAAAAAATTTTGCAGGAGTTCCCCTAAATATGTCATTTTTCCCTTTAAAGATTTAGATAATCAAAGTTTTGTTTTTAGCGTTAATATTCTTATTTGAAATCATTGTTTCCAAACTGTTTCTTCTTTCAAATTTCTAAAAAAAAAACTTCTCTAAAAGTTCAGAAACTTCAAATATCCTCAAACTTTTCTTCCCTTTTGACATTATCAAAAAGAAGAGTTATGAAATTTGTCACTAGAAGCATGCATAAAAACATGAATTTTTTTTTAACTCTCAAGGATGCAGATATTTCCCCCTTTAAAAAGAAATTTATTTTCCTCTTTTTATATATAATAAGCATGCATAATTTCCCCTAAAAAATACAAAATGCATATTAACTTAAAATAGGGTACCGAAGCCTATTTTGAGTTATTCACCAAACAACATACAACATTAATCATTAACAAATATGAAGAAATATCAAAGTATTTAAACCTAATAGGAATCCTAATACTTACTAAGATTAGTTAACAATTCATATAACAAATCAACATTACAGCAATAAAAAGTGACTTTCTCAAAAGTGGGTTTTGTTGCTCAAAAATGCCAAATTCACTTGTTTTTGTGTAACTTGTTCGTGTTGTTGCATCGATGCAGATGGTCATTTGCATCGACTAGCAGATAGACGTCGTGTGCTTTGCATCGATGCAAAACTTGGTTGCATCGATGCAGCATGCAGTCATTTGCCCAAAATCACCCAAATTTTTCATCTTTTGTGTTCTTTCTTCAATCCTTTGAATTCCATAATGTATATACTCACTTAAACCATTATAAAAAATTTTCATTTGTGATCCTTCCATTGTTTTATAATCTTCCAAATTCTTCAACTACCTCAAGATTAATCATTCATTCATCAACTCATAAACTTTTCCAACACCGATTACTTTGCCGGTGGTGTTGTCTCCATAGATCACGTTTTCTCCGTTTGTAGGCTCTATTGCGGTGGACTTTGATTCATCGCCGGTCATGTGTTTGGAGCATCCACTGTCAACATACCAATTTGTATCCTTAGCTCCAAACGTACCTAAAAATAATTAAAATTTGTTTTAGTCACCCAAGTGAATTTGGGTCCTTGATGGGTAGTATGAGCATAATGCCCATAAGGTGCCCATCTCGTATCTTGAATACGAAAGTTTATATGTTTAAAATTAAAAAAAAAAAAAAAAAAATAGCTAATAATTGACCACTTTATTACAATAATGACATATGAAATTTGGATTATGCATCCTATGCATGTTTCTAAATGTTTGCCTAGGTTGTTTCCTAAATGCAACATCTTTTGATTTATTATACATTGTGATTAAATTTCTAAATGAGTTGTTGAGGAGGATTGTTTAAGAGGTTTCATTCCTTTTAGGCATGCTTACTTTTTGGGCTTGCGGTTGCCTAATAGGAATTTTAAAGCATTTTAAGTGTTTCCTTTTCAAAACCCAAGCCCTCCTTGTTATGAATCATGCACCTGGTTTTTCAACATTTATCTAAGTTCTTTGAAGATTCATTGAACTTAGCTAAGTGTTTTAAATTTGTCATTTCATTTCATGCATTTTACAAGATTGGTATGGATCACTACTTGTGCTACACTTATTTTTTCCAAGATTGATATTCTCGGTTTTTCAACATCTCAATTTTGTTTTAAAAGTTCATATTCTTTTCTTTAGGCAGAGAAATAATCTTGGGTAAGTTTTGTGTACACCTCAAGTAAGGCATCATATTCATCTTGTAAATAAAAGAGTGGGTTGTCATGCACAACCTTTTCTTCTCTTGCCATTAAGCAAAGATTTGCAACCTTGTTGTCATCGGAGTCGGATTCATCCTCGTTCTTCCATGATATGTATGCTTTCTCCTTCTTCTCCAAAAAAAAATTTCTTGTTTTTGTCCTCCTTTTGAAGGTTTTGACAATTGGGTTGATGTTTCCAACTTCTCCACACTCGTAGCATTTTGGTACCTTTGTTTTGCTCTTGAAGGTTTTCTTCATTGCAAACTTATTGAATTTTTATAAAGAGTACATAATTCTTCATCTCCTTCTTCATTATCATCACTTTCTTCTTGCAGTGATGTTGTTTTAAGGTCGAGACGTTTTCTTCTGCTTTCCTCACCTTTTGTCTATTTAGCATAGTCATTTCATAGGTGAGAAGATTTCCTCGCAGTTGATCAAATGTAAGTTGATCGCATAGACCTTCTTCCCAATGGCGTTCACGTTTGGAGTCCCATTTTTGGTGTAAGACTGGTAAGCCCTTGGTCACCAATTTGGTTTACATTGTATTTTGTGCCAAGTATGCTTAGGTTGTTGAAGGTCTTGGAGAGTCTTTCAATAGCTTCTTCAATGCTCTCTTCATCTTTCATTTTAAAATTTTCCCATTCATGAACCAACATAAATACTTTGATTCTTTAACGTGGTTGGTTCCTTCGTAAGTGATTTGGAGTTTATCCCAAATTTCTTTAGCGGTTTCACATGTAGATATCTTCATAATAACATTGCTCGTTAGTGCACATGAATGAAGCTTGATGGCTTTATCATGTCATTGCCACTCTTCCAATTTGTCACTATATTCATCTTCTCTTTTCGGTACTTGCTTTAAGACGGAGACTCCTTCTTCTTTAGCGCTTGTTGTCTTTGTTGGAATGGGATTTCCTTTTCTCAAATTACTTTCCAATTCTCAAATCTGAGAACGGATCCAATATTCTCATCTTATTTCCAATAAGAGTAATTTGTTCCTGCTAAAAAGAGGAAGTCTAGCGGTTGAGTTACCTTCGCTATGTGTTGTTAAGTTGTTAAAGCTGTGCTTGCCATGATCTTTTCCCTTAAACGGTTAAGTCTTTCAAAGGGTTTAGCTCTGATGCCACTTGTAGAACCTATGCACAATTACTCAAGAGGGGGGTGATTGAGTAATTGCAACAAACCATGAATCTTTTGAATAAATTTAAAGACAATATACAAAGTGTTATTGTACTAGTATTTTTCCAAAAGCTTAACTCAATTGCTAAGCATTTATAAAGAGCTTTTACTTTCCAAATAGACACCAACTCAAATAAATTGATCAAGCTTTCACCAATGGCACTTAAGCCACTCCTTAAGTACTTACGAAGCTATTTTCGATCACAATTTATTTGTTAAGGT
Organism: Arachis monticola; assembly: GCA_003063285.2. Classification (NCBI taxonomy): domain Eukaryota; kingdom Viridiplantae; phylum Streptophyta; class Magnoliopsida; order Fabales; family Fabaceae; genus Arachis; species Arachis monticola. The sequence goes on along the minus strand of QBTX01002630.1, from coordinate 6,402 downwards.
AAAAAGACAATAATATTGAAGAGATGAGTTTGGAGAGATGCAAACGCTTTTAGAGTGGTTCGGCACACATCCTTGTCCTACGTCCACTTTCTTTCTAAATCGCAATTGAGAAGTTCCACTATTGCAAGCTTCAAGGTGCTCGCGCAAAACCTTTTACAATCCGAGTCCTTAGTTTCTAACACCTCACGGTATATGATCACACTCGTATACTAACCCACTCCACTTAGAGATACTTTCTCTAAGATTTGCCTGAGTACTTAGTATACCTCTTTGGTATCGTCACCGACTATAGTGTTTACAACTCTTGACTCAACCTTGAGATCACACTCCAATTTACAAGGTGTTACAAGAAAATAATTTCTCAAAGAATTGTTGAGATGAAGAGTGCTCTCTAGAAGAGTGTGTGATTACAAGTTGCACTATTGAACCAATTATATTTCTCTCTCAAATGTGTATTATATCACTTAAAAATGTGTAGAAGAAAGAATATGAACAAATAGTTTTCCAAATATCAAAGTTATGAAATAAGGCTTCAATCCATCCATTTATAGATTCCCAAACCTTAGAAACGTTGGGGAATTAATGGATGGAGCATTTATGTCAAAACTAGCCGTTTTTATGTTTTGAAATATTTGCGTCGATGCATAACACTTTGCATCGATGCAATGTGTCTTTGATGCTGAAATTTGAATTTTCAGCTAGGTTGCATCGATGCAAACATCTTTGCATCGATGCAAAAAGTCGTTGCATGCTTTGCATCGATGCAAGATGAGTGTGCATCGATTGCAAACCTTAAAGAATGGCTTAAAATCACTTCAAAATGCTTAGGATTGATCTCAAACTTGTTGAGTCATTCCTATGCTTTTGTACCTCTTGAAAACACGTTTTAACTCTTTGGCTAGCATCGAATTTGCCAAAACATTTTGTGAGTGTGTTTTGAGAGATTTTAGCAATTGTTCTTAACAAGAAGTTACTCTAAGTCTCTAAGACACTATACTTGTTTCAAATGTTTGGACTTGAGTTCTTGTTGTTGTTGTGTTGCTTTCAACTCTTCATCTCAGTGTGCTTTAAATATGTTGTTATTCAGTTGTTTTGTTGGTATTGTCTTTCATGTCGTTTGTTGGTTTGTCATATTCATTCAAAACTACGAATACAAACTTCGCATACAAACAACATGATTTTAACAACTTCCCGCTTAACATAGATAGACCATTCATCAAAGAGTAAAATAACAAAATAACATAGAAAAGTAACTATTACCTCTTTGAGGTATTAACTTTATCGATCAATATAATTCGTAGTAACTTAACACCAATGTGCTCTTGCTTTCATCATACATAAGGAGCTCATCTTTTTTTATCACTGGATCCATAACTCTCCTTTACCGACTCTTCTCCCTTGTTGTTCCAAATGTAACAACAAGTTAATGCCATTCTGTAGTTCAACACACATCAAGGCAACCTTAAAGTCACAGAATGGTCCCAAGATGTGAATAAAAAAAGGTAAAGTACCTCTTCTTTCATCCGCCATGCAAAGCTTTTCGAATCGCTAATGTGAGTGTGTAGTTGTTTTGATCGATTCTTCGCATGTTTCCTGCAATTCTCCTATTGGTCCTGTAGAGACAAAGGGCCATTAGAAACTGATTTAAAATGACTCAAGCTGCAAATAAATGTATTATGTGTAACGAATGGATATACTAGATTACCTTCGTCTCAGCTTTGGCGTGATAGTCAAGGAACCATCTCCAACACTCTCGATCACTTCTGGCAGACGGTGCTTAATATTTTGTTCAGTCGTGAACGTTGGCTCGAAATAAGTATTATACAACCTGAGCCTTGTTTCCTTCCAAGATTCCCCATAACTTTCAAGAATATGTTTTCTTGATAGTTTCTTCGCTATCTTCATCAAAGTGGAAAATTTGTTATACAGATAATAACAATTTGTTCAAAAATTGTAAAAATAGGCAGATTTATTTCAAAGGGGATATAAAATTTTTCCTTGACACATTCGTTATAAACCTTGTCTCTAGTGGTAATCTTACCCAATTTTTTTTACAGATAGAAAATTTTCCAAAGTCAGATCCTAGACAGACATAGCACCCTGCTTCAACTGCAACAATTCCAGCTTCATTTCAATTGCTTGCTTTGGCATTGTTGAACCTGAGCACGATCTTCCTACCGTTAGGCCATTCCATAGCCTCCCTCACGCTTAGTCTTGCCAACTTGATTGTGCCATCGGAATCTATAAGCCAAATATTATACCTTATATGTGTATCCGTTATGAACAGCATGCGAGAATCAAGAATACATAACAAGGAGTCTAAATCATGTTGAACATATAAAAATTATTAAAATACGTTATCGATTATCCTAACTTTCCAAAACTCTGTAGTCTTGCGTCTTTGTGATTTTGAAGCTCTTAGAAATCAACAAAGGAGTCATCAGCTTCTTGATCAACAGAATCCACATCATTAGCATTATCTGTCAAGTTTACATGGCTTGGCTCCTAGCTTTGAATGTTATTTGTGCTCGTTTGTGGAGCAGGCCTTGGTACACTGCGCGGTGGAAGGAACGGACGTGAAGTTGCAGGGACACTATCACCACTGTTTGGGAGAATTTGAGAGTCATCGCGGTGGGAAGTCGAGACTGGAGGCGGAGCCGTTTGTGGTTGTTGACATCCTGGTCCTAGTTTCGGTTTTTTCGTGAAACGACCTTTCCTAGCCATCTAAAAGATAAAGGGCACCTGTTTCAACGAAAAAACAAATTAGAATCAAAATCAAAACAAAAAAAAAAAAAAAAATTTTTTTTTTGGTAGTTTTTATTACAACCAAAATTGAAAATATAATCATTGACAAATTCATATAGAAAAAACAGGTTTAAATATAGATATCACATTACAAACATGTGAAACTATAATTTTTGGATGAAATCTTTTTATTTCAATACATCTACTGACTATATATATAAAATAAGCACTCAACGAGAACAATGCTAGCCAATAATAAACGTTAGATTCACTGACCATGATAGTGTTGATGTCATAGAAGATGAAAAAAAATGGATAGATATTAAACTCATCACATCATAGATTGCAAATACTTTGGTCTCAATAACCCAACTTTTCACCTCCGTGAAAGAAGTAAATAATATCCTATTAAAGTAATCACCAACATATAGGGATCATTATTTTAGCATCTTATGAGAATCATTTGCAATACTTTCTGCCTTGCAAAGAAAAACGGCAAGAGTTAGCACAATTTAACACACTTCAGTGGCCCAGAAAAATGAAAGATTACTCAGCTATGTCAATCTTATTCTCAAACACAAAACACACCTGATATGATAATGTTTACTTGTTCTTGGAGTTATTGTTGTATAAGATACTAGAAGATACATATTGGTTTTTGCATTTTAATGATTTCTTCAAAAATTGTAAAAATTAAGCATTTATTTCAAAGGGGATATAAAATTTTTTCCTTGACACATTCGTTATAAACTTTGTCCTTAGTGGTAATCTTACACCAACATTCCTCACATGATATGAAATTTTCCAAAGTCAGATCCTAGCAAACGAAGCACGCACTCAACAGTCCAGCTTCCTATATTCCAAATTGCTGCTTTGCAATTGTTGAACTTGAGTATGATCTTTCTACCGTTAGGCATTTCATACCCTCCCTCACGCTTAGTCTTGCCAACTTGATTGTGCCATCGGAATTTAATATAGGCAAATATAATACTTTATGTGTATCCGTAGTGAATAGCATGCGAGAATAAGAATACATAACAAAGAGTCTAAATCCATGTTAACATATAAAAATTATTAAAATACGTATTAACTTATCCTGACTTCCCAAAACTCTGTAGTCTTGCGTCTTTGTGATCTGAGCTCTTAAATCACAACAAGGAGTCATCAGCTTCTTGATCAACAGAATCTACATCATTAGCATTATATGTCGAGTTTACATGGCTTGGCTCGAGTTTTGAATGTTTTTGTATTTTTTTATGTTTGTCTGCTTGTTATGCTTTCTGTTGTTAAGAAGACAAAAAATAGCTAGTGATGTGTACGCGTCTCCCACGCTTGCGCATGGGTGACCCCTTTTTGAAATAGAAAGAGAGAAATGTGGAGGCGGAGCCGTTTGTGGTTGTTGACATCCTGGTCCTATTTTCGGTTTTTTCGTGAAACGACCTTTTCTAGCCATCTTAGAAGATAAAGGGCGCGTGTTTCAACGAAAAAACAAATTAGGGTCAAGAAGAGTCAAAGATAACATTCATGTTTTTTTTGGTAAATTTGTTACAACAAATTGAAATATAATTCATTGACTAATTTCATATAGAAGAACAAGTTTAAAGTATAACTATAAGATTACAAACATGTGAAACTAATAATTTGAAAAAAAAAAAAAAATCTTTTATTTTTTTTTTATTTTATATACATATTAGTAAACTAATCATTCAATGAATACAATGCTAGCCAATAATAAAAGTTAGATTCATTTGACATATATATGTTATGTAATAAGAAGAGAAAAAAAAGGCCATAGATATTAACTCAATACACATCATCGATTGCAACATACTTTTGGGTCTCATAACCTAACTTTTCACCTCCCTGAAAGAAGTAAATAACATGCTATTTCAAGTAATCCACCAACATATAGGGATCATTATTTTAGCATCTTATGGGAATCATTTGCAATACTTTCTGCCTTGCAAAGAAAAACGGCAAGAGTTAGCACAATTTAACACTTCAGTGCCTAAAAATGGAAAGAATTACATCCAGCTGATGCCCATTTATTCTAAACACAAACACACCTGATATGATAATGTTTACTTGTTCTTGGAGTTATTGTTGTATAAGATACTAGAAGATACATATTGGTTTTTGCATTTTAATGATTTCTTCATTTGACTATGCTATTTAAAGGCGTGAATTGATACACTCATCTTATATTACTTGATTTTAGTTATCCATTTAATGCTTATTGGTGTTCCAAAAGTTTCCTTTCTAAATGCTGGTTGACAATATAGTGCAACATTAATATTCGACAAACAATAATCTATGATTCTGCAATAATGTGCATATCAAAACAATATCAAAACTAAAGTTGACACATTTAAGAATTACAACTCAATTTTTTATTTTTTTTAATCGTGTTATAATTTTAGGAAGGAAAGATAAAACTATGCAAATGGCAATGCTGGTGATTGCGAACGGGGATAACATCCAACTACAGTCTTTCCATTATTCCTGGGAATTAAATGCATTATTACTAACTAAATCAAGTAACTTACATAAAAGAGTAGCAAATTTTAAAACTATCCCAAATCTACTCTATATCCCCCTAAGATACACAACTCCTAAGTCACCCACTCCTCTTTCCCACTTTACATTTTCCTATTCCTCGTCATAATATTTCCTACTTCTGCATCAAAATACTTCTTTTGAATTGCTATTTGGCATTGTCAGTGTACAAACTGCTTAAACCCAAATTAGTAAATACAAAAGACGACATCAAGCTATGAATTATATAACAGGGAAATGCAGAGCAGGTTAGATTACTGGAGCATCAAGCCAGCAACCAATAAGAATCAAAATAAAAAATTCTCTGAGTTCATCAAAATTCGTAAGTCCTTATTTTATTACAGGGAATATACACCTTCAAAGAGCATTCTATTATGTACAATTCTTACCCAGAAGAAAAAAAAAAAAGTTTACGGTGAAAGAAAACTCCTCCATTATTGGCATGTTTCAGCGACAAGTTGACTACAATTGAATGCGGAACTTTTCTTTTTTTTTTCATCGGGTAAAATAAAATTGAAATTTTGGCATATGAGAACGGCCGGAAAAAACGAATTTTTACTCTATTAGTTACTATGTTGATTGTTGCTGACCAGGCTGGGACAAGAGAGCTTAACTCAATTTTTCCAGGGATGAAAGCTACTTTCTGTAGTAACAATACAAAATTCTCATTCAGTACCCTTAGCCTTTAATCACATATTAAAAATAAAAAAAAAAATTTTTATTTGAAAGAAAGAGGGATGGTTACCGGAGCAGAGAAGATGGGCCAGAATACAGAGACACCTGAGCGGCCGGCAGCTTCTAGAGACCCAGAATGCGATGCGAGTTGAGCAGTCCTCGTTGGAGTGCGAGATGTGAGAGCTTCTATTGGCTGGGGGGTGCCTTTGTTCAATGTATTCGAGTTAAGGCTGGGGTGTATAAGGATTGAGAAGCGGATGAAGTTACTGCCGTGGACGCTAGGGTATTTCATAAAAGGAGTTCTACTAATTTTGCGGGTGTTTGAATTTGTTGAAAAACCCAAATCCTAATTTTTCATTTTAAAGCAAAATTACTAACAATACCGAAATGATTAGTCACAGGAAGCCTCTGAAAATAAAAAATTAA
>QBTX01001901.1:6819-29519 GCA_003063285.2 Arachis monticola | reverse complement strand
AATGAAAACAAGTGAAAATTGCTTGAAAAGCTAGCATAATATGACTTGTTATCACAGAGGAGAAGAATTCCACACAATTGAACTCGATGAGAGTTCAGAGGCGGGAAAGCTCCGCCCACAACCGAAGGAGAAAATAGAAAAAATCCAGATCGGAGATATTCCCGGACCAAAACAACCAATATTGGTACGAACCTAAAGAGAGACATAAAAGAATCAATCGTACAATTCTTACGAGATAATGCCGACCTCTTTGCATGGAAAGCAGCAGACATGCCGGATAGACCCAAATTAATGTGCCACAAGTTGGCGGTCTACTCGGGATCTCGGCCAGTACAACAAAGACGAAGAAAGCTCGGGCCAGAACGATCCCGAGCTGTGGAAGAGCAGGTTCCAAGCTCTACTAGAGGCAGGATTCATAAGAGAAGTTAAGTATTCCATTATGGCTAGCTAACGTCGTCTTGGTGAAAAATCAAATCGGGAAAAAGGCGAATGTGCACTAATTACACCGATCTCAACAAAGCCGCCCAAAAGATCCTTATCCACTCCCAAGTATTGACGCACTAGTAGATGCCTCCTCCGGATATAAATACCTCTTGTTTATGGACGCATACTCGGGAATACAACCAAATCCCAATGTCTCCACACCGACCAAGAAAAAACTTCATTTCTTATCTCACCCAAAAAGTAAACTACTCTACATATGTCATGCCTTTTGGTCAAAAGAAAGCGGGAGCTACTTATCAGAGATTAATGAACAAAAATCTTTACCAGATTCAAATCAAGAAAAATCATGGAAAGTCTATGTGGACGACATGTTTAATGAAGACCCAAAGTGAGGAGATGCTATTGTCCGACCTGACTCAGGTGTTCGACACTATAAGAAAGCATGGCATGCGACTCAATCCTGCAAATGCACCTTCGCAGTTAGAAGCTGGGCCAAATTTCTGGGTTTTATGCTCACCAAAGAGGAATACGAGGCAAATCCGGATAAATGCCGGCCATACTCGACATGAAGAGCCCGACTTTTTGTCACAAGATAGTACAAAACTCAGCGGAAGGCTGGCAGCCTTGTTCTAAGAATTTCCTAGCAGGATCGGCAATATAGATTCTCCCTTTTACGCTAATTCTAACGGAAAGGATAAAAGTTTGAATGGACTAAAAGAGTGCGAGCCAGCCTTCCATAGATTTAAAAGATTCCTGGGACAACCACCTATCCTAAACTCGGCCACGGGAAAGGAGAAGCCACTCACAATTATACTCGCAGTAGAGTAAGGTCGGGTAGTAGCTTCTCAGCCCTCAGTTCGATGAAGAACGACAGTGGGAAAAATAAGAAGGCCTCATCCAAGAAATGCTGCATTCATCTGTCAATCTCGAAGAACAAAAAATCCTAACATACACAGGTCAGGATCAAGGATGTATGACCCCCATAATTAAAATTCACCTCTAAATTAGAAACACTCCCCACAGGTGAAAAGGAGCAAAGAGGTTAAAAGGATCTTTTGGAGGCACAATTACTACACTATACATATAATAATACTCTATACAAAAAGAGGGATTTTTCAATACCATTGTTAAAATGTGTGCCGACTTCCCAACCAAAGGAAAGTTCTAGAAGAAAATCATCGAGGTGGGCATGTATTATGGCAACCAAATCTCAGGTAGCCCACATTAGCATTATAAAAAGTACTCCGAGGCAGGATTTTTACTAGGACCAACCCTACAAAAAGAGGCCACAGAAGTTCGTAAAGATCATGTCCAACCCTGTTCAAAAACCATGCCAATGTTCATCATCGCGCTTGAAGCCAGAAGGAGCCTTCAATCAGCAAGTGACCTCACCCTTGGCCATATCGCAATAATGGGGACTTACGACCTTCTCGGGCTCTTTCCCTCAGGGATCGGGGCAAGTCAAATTACCTACATAGTTGGGGTTAGACTATTTCACAAATGGATCGAGGCAGAAACCCCTAGCTAACGCACCTGCTAAAGAAGTAAAAAATTCTCTAAATAGGAACATTTTGTCACAAGTTCGGTGGTTCCATACTCCTCACCACAAACAATGGCAGACATAATTCACGAATACAGGCTTTCAAAAAGCAGTGGCCGACTTGAACAAAACACCAGTCCACTTTGCTAAGAAACCTATCCAACTCCAATGGACCACTCAGCCGAGGCCAGCCACCAGTAAGGTCATATTGGCTGGACGTAAAACGGAGATTACAGGAACGCAAAGGGAGCCTGGGTCTGAGAAACTCCCAACCCAAAAGAACAAATTCCTATGGGCATATCGAACAACACCTGACATTCCACCCACAAAGTGAATCACCCTTCCGATTAGCATATCGCAGAAAGAGGCAAAATGATCCAGTAGAGATCAGAAGATAGGTATCGCCTAGAGTGATCCACTATAATAAGAAAGAAGCCAACTCCTAGCTTCCAAAGGGAAAGAACTCGACTCTAATACGCCGACCAATTCAAGAAAAGAGAGCTCGGGATCTAGAGATGAAGCACTAAAGCGTCGAATGGCTTCTAGATATAATCAAAAGGTGATGCCCACTGAGGTTTTGGCCAAAAATGTACCTCATTCTAATTCCGAGACCGAAATCGAACAACTCGACCCAGGAGAAAGGAAAGGCTGTGCAGCCAAACCCCTGGGAAAAAAAGGAAACCTTACCATTGGAGCTCATAGCAGTACTTGGGAAGAGGTAACTAAACGACTGTCACAACTCGATGGATGGACAAGAGTCTTCCTAGGTCATGGACGCCAGCAACCTAAGAAGGTAACAATAGTGTAGGGATGGTAAAGGATCTTAGCTTCATAAGTATGCACTATTTTTTCGCTGAAAAGGTTTTTAATGAGGGCACCCAAAGACCGAGAGTCCACAAATTAAATCCGACTAAAAGGAATAAAAAACTCCGTATGTACATATTTGCAGTTTTCTTTTAAATAAAAATATATTAGTGTTCTTTTTTTAAATTAACAAATTTTCCAGACGCATTATCTGAAACATTCATCCGTCCGAATTATCAAGCCAACAAGATCGGCAGAAAAGTGAAAAATAAATTCACTGCAATCGATTTCAGATAAAGACCTGAATGCCAGGTGCATTTTGCCATTTCACTGACCTTTTTCTTTTATGTTTTAGGGTAGTTTTCAATGCATTTTATTAGTTAATAAAGCAAGTTGTTGGGTATATAAGTTCACTTTACATCTTAACTTCAAAGCAAACAATTGTAAATTTTATAATTTATTGAGATTATCGCATGAATTGAATGAATAAGTGGATGATGTATGATCTCATGATTGAGATATACTGTTTGATGCACTTTACTTTCTTGATTTCAGGAAAAGGAAGGCAAAGAAAGATTGTCCACGTTAATAGCCACCGTTTAGTCCTAACTAACGGACCATTAACGTGGGAATGGGAGCTTACTTTGCAAGTTACTTGTTCCTTCTAGGATCTGAGAAATGCATTAGGATCGCCATGAACGCTTTCCGTGGCCATATAGCCCACGTTAGTTTGCCACGTTACTACGTTAACTGGTATGTGAAGCTAATGTGGAAGAGAAGTAAAGCTCCAACATTAGTGGTAGAGTGAAATACCATCTAACGTTGGAAAGGGGCAACACTTAGCCACCGTTAAAGATCACGGTTAATTACATTACTGAAACCTCTAACGTGGAAGGAACATAAGAAGTGCCCAACGTTAGTAGACACCAACCTTTGTCACTAACGTGGAACCAAAGCCATATGAGCCGCGTTTAGTTGCCAATGTTTAAACTACTTATAACATGGAAGCTTGAACGTGGAGGAAAGAAATGGATGAGACCAACGTTAGTGACCAACTAACCACCTTTGTCACATACAAGGGTTGGAGATGGTCAATCACCAAACCAACGTTAGTGGCCACAATTCAATACAATAAACATTGAGGACACTACATGTGAGAATGTGGCATTTAGAGCGTTATGTGACCAAGGTGAAGTGTATTCTAACGCTCTCGACAGAACTGAGGCATGCCCATTAAGAGGTCACGTTAGCTACACAGGACGTGGATCTAACGTAGGAAGGAAAGGCAACAAGAAAACGTTATTGGAAAGGTGATGTCCAAAACATTGCGAAGGACCAAAGAGGCAACGTTAGTGGAAGGTTTGTGCCACCTAACGTTGAAGTTACTGTGGACCATCTTGGGTTAGGAACGTTAGTGAAAAAGGTGATCGTCACTAAACGTCTCGAACGCTACATTTTCACTTAACGTTAACACGCGACTAAGCAGTCCTAACTAACGTACCATGGGCCTAAGCTCACACTTTCTCTGCAAAGCAAAGCTTACAGGTACCCACTGAAGACTGTAACTAATTTCAAACTTAAAGATCCAAAAAATCCCATATCCAAGACTTGAGAGCCAACTAGAAGATAGAATAGTAGGTGCATATATAGGAGATAGTTAGTTGAACTAGTAAGGGAGCTTTTTGTCATTTTTGCAGAAACTACAACTCTGTATATTTCTTTTTCCTGCAACTTCTAGTTTTAGTTTTCAATAATGTACTATTTACACTTTACGCTTTCCATTCCCAGAGCTATGAACAACTCAACCGCCTTCATTGGGTTAAGGGGAGGACACTTCTATTGTAAATTGATAGATCATATGAGTTTTTCATTATCTCCTTCTTCTTTTCTTTTCTCTTGATTTTACTAAGAAAGCTTGTCAATCTCATCCTAATTGGTTAGTTTACCTTGGAAAAGAGGCTATTCCATACTTGGATCTCTTCGAACCTTGGAAGAAGAATGAGACAGAATCATACTAGAAATGCTTTCTCAATTTTGGACAAATTGGGGTTTAGGTGGATATGGTGACTGACTAATAATCCTACCAATACTTTCAATTTGTCGGGATATGCATAGTGGTATAATCAGTGGACCATAGCATCCATCTCTTCATCATGAGCAATTAGACAAAGAATTTGGCTACGCTTCTTGCTTCCTTTGGGCATGCTCCTTAGGCCACGCTTTTCTTATTTTTTTCTTTTCTTCACCTACAAGTAATCAAAACAACCAATCAAAGTATCACCAAATTCACAAGGTTTAAAGTTCATTCATAATTCAATTAATTTTAGCTTAAACCTCATGATTTTGTATCAATTAAAGGGTGGCTAGTTGATTCAACAAAAAATGCAATTCCACTCCAAATTACTTACTTACAATGTAAGAAAGTGTATAAAACCAAATGAAACAAGTGAAAATTGCTTGAAAATCTAGCATAATATGACTTGTCATCACAACACCAAACTTAAAACTTGCTTGTCCCCAAGCAAGCACTAATCATAAGATAAAATAAAATGAAACAGAGAAGTATGCATGTTCTTATTTAGCAGATAGTTGAACTTGGTTCATGGGGTTTTATGCAGACAATGGTAGCTCATTTATTATTTGTGTTACATAAGATATGTTGCCTCAAAGATTCACTAAGGTTGCTACTATAATGTTTTACTTTTTGCTTAATCCCTTGCTAGCTTTTCCTTCTTTATTTTTGTTTAGAGCTTATTGTTCATTGAAGGCTTGGTGGTAAATGTTGCAGCAGCCTTTGGCTTAGTTTTGCTCAACATTTCTTCACCACAGACACATGGCTCACATTTTCTTCCTAGGATCATTGATGCCTAGAATCTCTTTGGATTACTAAATGTTTTGTAGTTAGGTTGCTCTTTATTATGGACTTTCAGTTGGCAATCCCAAATCAGTTTATCTAAGTGGCCAAGTTTTGAAATACTCCTGAGAACTTACTTGTCCAAGCATATCCTAGTACAAAAACACCACAGGCATGTGTCCTAGGGTCCAAGCTATTGGTGYCTAGCCTTATTGTTTATTTCTTTGCCAATTCTTGGCTTTTCTTTTTCTTTTTCTTTTGATTCATTCTCAAGGGATTGTCATTAATTGAAAGAATATAGCAGCAAACTAGCTTAGGCTTCAAGGAACAGGTCATTATGTAGCATTTATTTTGTGAGCTAACAATTTAATCAAACACATACCACCACTAACTTTCATTCTAACTTTTGCAACATTGAACAATTACTTTTCTAAATCAAACATTTCTTTCTTTTATTCAAGCAGCAAGGACACAAAGCAAATGCTCAAGCTGATGAAAGATGACAAGATTATGCAGACAGCTTTCTTTAGCATGTACTTCCACTTGCACTAAATGAACATTCTAGCCAGACATAAAGGAATCCCTGAATTAAAACATTTCAAAATAACAAGGATCAAGTGTAAATACAACCTGTTGGGTTGCAGCTTTACATCCTTCCTTCTGTTGTGCCCCTTCTGAGTCATAATGTAGATGTTCTTTAATTTGTTGGCTGTTTTCCTGCATACTCCTCAAAAGTTGCTTGCTTTTCAAGCCCTTTAGGTATCCGGTTAATATGCAAAGCTTTTTTGTGGGCTTTTGAACTTACTTTGGTGTGTGAACACCAAACTTAGTTCCTTGCCAATGTTTCTCATGCAACAAATTAACCATATGTGAAATCCTTTTTCTTTGCTAAAGGTAATAAAGCTAAAAACTATGAAACAGCAAATTGGTCAACTAGTGTATCTGATTGCTTGAGGCTAGCATTATGCAGAAGGTGAGAATGTGTTTTATGATGAAGTTTTTGGTAGAACACCAAACTTAGAATCCTTCATTCTCCCTTAGATTGTTTTGGTGTGCAACACCAAACTTAGCTTTTTGCAATGTAGATAGAACTAATTGACCTTTTTATTAAAATAGCTATGAAAAGAACACTACCTTAGGTTGGGTTGCCTCCAAACAAGCGCTTCTTTATTGTCACTAGCTTGACATCCTTTATTCTTTAATCAATTCAGGTTTTGAGCTTCCTTTTCTTTATCCCATTGGCCTCCCAAATAGTGCTTTGCCCTTTTCTCACCCATTTCTACAAGGTGCTTAGCCAGTTATTCCATTTGCCTCTCAAGTTTTCTGATTGAGGCTTCTTGGTTTTTGCTTACCATCCCTTGATTTTTCATGAGTTTCTCCATCATCATTTCCATACTAGAGATTCTTTGAGAGTCTAGATTTGGTTGTGGGTGTGTAAAAGGAGATGGTTGTTGAAAGTTGTTTTGGGAAAATTGTGAGGTGTGATGGGGTTGGAAAGATGGGTATTGTGGTGGTGTGTAGTGGTTGTTGTTGGTATGGTGGTGTTTTCGCTGGTTTGTGAAGTTGGGGTTGTTGTAATTGAGGTCTCTTGGTTCTTGATTTTGGTGCTCGATCCTCTTCCAGTTGGAATGAGTCCTCCAAGGTGGGTTGTACACATCACCCTGAGACTTGTGTTGGAACAGGCTTGAGGTACTGTTTGGAGAGTGTAATCGCTCATGACTTTGTTGCTCATAGTTAATTGCTCCAAAACCTTTTTCAGATTGATTCCAACCATGTGAATTTTGAGGTAGGTTGTATGCGTTTACTACAGCAGTTCGCATCTTATTGATTTTTCTGACCATCAGCTCCATTTGTTGCTGAAGTTGCAGGCGCATCTGCTTGTTTTGAGCCATGATTGCACTTATGCCTTCAATTTCCATCACTCCCTTCTCTTGTGTGGATGGTTGCACTTCTGCCTCTAACTTACCAATTTCCTAGGGTGGTTTCAACTTGGCCAGGATTTCACTCACTAGATCCTTCCATCCGATGATGCTTCCTTGTGGGAAGGTTTCAAGCCATTGGGCAACATCGTTCATGGTGATGAGTGGATGCTTCAATCCATGGGTTGCATTGTCATCTGGGTTGAGGACACTACTCCCATAGTGACTGGGATTCGTTGGGTTCTCCTCCATGATCTGCACAATCACAAATAGTCCAAATGAAGATTGAATATACTCATGCCAAAATATGGTGAGAGGGTTAGTTGGAACAATGTGTCAAACAGTTTATAGGCTTGAAAGATCAATAGGAGAAAATTGCTTCTATTGTTTTACTCAGCGAGCAAAAAATACAAGAAATGCACAGGACTAGAAAACCAGTAAAACCAGGAAAACTCCACTCTATTGCTAAAGTGAGGTTTTAGTTAGCTTAAGTAAAAATTCAAACAGTTAGTGTGTTAGTCAAGAAGTAAAGAAACAAAAAAGGAAAAGTGCTTGATCTAGACCTTCACCTTCCTTAATCATTGTCAATCTAATCAATCCCCGGCAACGGCGCCAAAAACTTGATGTGTGGAAAATGATCCAACACAAAACTCACCGGCAAGTGTACCGGGTCACATCAAGTAATAATAACTCACATGAGTGAGGTCGATCCCACATGGATTGAAGGATTGAACAATTTTAGTTAGGTGATTAATTTAGTCAAGTGAACAAGGGTTGATTTGAGTGATTTGTATCCAACAGAAGCTAAATTGCATGAAATTTAAAGGGAGAGGGATAATTGACAAGAAATTAAAGTGCAGAAGAATTAAAAGAACTGAATCTTAAAGTGAATGCAGCATTTTTCGGATGAGGCCTTCTATTTTCCACTGTCGTCTTCTCGAACTAGTGCTGACACTGCTACTACAGACGACTTAGCTAACCTGCGAGGTATAGTATGAGTGGTTCTTCCTCCCGTGGCCGAGTTAGGATAGGTGGTTGTCCCAATAATCTTTTAAAATCGAACTGTGACCTCGCACTCTCTATTCATTCAAACTTTTATCACCTTATCTTAGATAGAGTAACATCCCCAGCGGGAGAAGTAATATCGCTTATTGGCCAACTCCTACAAAGGGGTCCATGCTAGAAATCTGAGACAAGGGCTGCCAGTCTTACCGCTGAGTTGGTTGTTAGCTGTCCTTGACTGATCAGGAGAGTGAGACAGCTCTTCACATGGTCGGATATGGCGGCATTATCCCGGATTTGCCCTCTATTTCCTCTTTGGTGTGAGCATCAAAACCCCAAGAATTTGTCCTAGACTTATACCTTTGCGAAGGTGCATTTTGGCGGATTGAGTCGCATGCCAAGCTTTTCTTATATGTGTCGAAACCTGAGTCAGGTCGGTGACGCGAATGAGGCAAGTCTCCTCACCTTTGTATCTTACATTAGGGAGCGCGCATGTCGTCTCACATGAGAACTTCTCATGATTTTTTCTGATTATGATCGTAAACCGATTTTGTTCTTCATTAATCTCTGATAAGTAAGCCTTCTCGCGCGTTTTTTTTAGAACCAAGAAGGCATGAACAATGTAGCAGTATTTACTTTTGGGTTTTAAGAATGAAGTTTTTTCTTGGTGGGGATACATGTGGATTTGGTTGTATCCCGAGTATGCGTCCATAAACTAGAGATGTGATTCTATACACTCCGGCTCAGGCACGGCATATACTAAGTAACGCGTCATACTTGGGAGTGGATAAGGATTCTTTGGGCAGGCTTTTGTTGAGATCGGTGTAATTAGTGCACATTCGCCACATTTTTCCTTTGATATTTTCATACCAAGACGACGCTTCGCTAGCCATAATGGATACTTAACTTCTCTTATGAATCCTGCGTCTAGTAGAGCTTGAACCTGCTCTTCCACAGCCTCTGGATCGTTCTGGCCGAGCTTTCTTCGTCTTTGTTGTACTGGCCGAGATCCCGAGTAGACCCGGCCAACTTGTGGCACATTAATTTGGGGTCTATACCCGGCATATCTGCGGCTTTCCCATGCAAATAGGTTGACATTATCTCGTAAGAATTGTACGATTGATTCTTTTATTCTCTCTTTTAGGATTGATGACAGAATTGGTTGTTTTGTTCGGGATATCTCCGATCTGCGATTTTTCTTCTAGTTGTCTCCTTCGTGTTGTGGCGGAGCTCTTCCCGCTCTGAACTTCATCGACGTCAATTGTTTGGAATTCTTCTCCTCTGTGATAACAAGTCATATTATGCTAGCTTTTTCAAGCAATTTTTCATTTTTTTTTTTTTTTTTTTTTTTTTTTTTTTTTTATTTATTTAACTTTGAGTTTACAGTGGAATTGCATGTTTTGTTGAATTCAAATCAACCAACCCTTCTAAATTGATACAAAATCATCTGAAGGATTTAAAACTAAAATTAATCGAATTATGAATGAAACTTTTAAACTGTGTAATTTGGTTGATACTTTTGATTGGTATTGTTTTGATTACTTCTAGGATGAAAAAAGAAAAAATAAAATAAGAAAAGCATGGCCTAAGGAGCGTGCCCAAGGAGAGCAGAAAAAGCGCAGAGGCAAGAGGAAGAAGAGAAAGCGTGGCACCCCATGAAAATGGAAGAAGGCAAACTAGTGTTTGCGAAGAGTGAATGAGCTCACAAGGAGTAAATAGGACAAAGAAGGCAACAAAGTCTCAGTTCACTTTAGTTTATACGAGGCATAGAGGGCAAAGAGAAGAAGGCAAAGGACATAAAAACTTCAGTTACATACTAAGTGAGTTATCAGGGGGGTCTCTCTCGCATCCCAAAATTTAATTCTTCATGACAACAATACGCAAGTTAACATGAAGCCAATAAAAGGTCTTTCAGAAGGTCATGACACACTGGAGGAGAGAGAGCGAAGCGCATTTGACAAAAGGAAACACACAAGACAAAAATTGGCAGCGAAGAAAGGCGCTCGCCCAAGGTTCTGAAGCGAAGGAAGGGACACTCAACGACTACCATGGATCCGCTCAATCAAGGCCCTGAGGGAAATCTCTCACCATGAAAATCCTGGAGATGGCCTCAGGGTGATGCCATTTCCCCTGCTCACAAGACTATTGGAGCGTATCAACACATCCCTAGGCCAGAATTAAGTTTCCCAATATGGGGGAAACAACTAAGGGTTGGAACACCAAGAAAAAGCAACTCCCATTCCAATTACTCCCGTATATGTAGGATTAGAGAAGTATCAAGAGCCTATACAGGAGAGGAGCCGAACAAAGTATGGGAAGGAGGACATAGAAGGGAGGCCTGGTCCTCAAAAGACGAGAGCCACCCATAGTGGTACAGTCTTTTCCACTTCAGCGAGAAGGAAAGAAGCGTCCGGCGACAGCACCTCGTCGGTGATCCATATGGTTTACTATATGTTAAGGTGGGATTCTCCGGATTTCCATTTTTAATCTCCGTTGTCCGCCTTTAATTTCTTAAGCTTTGTTGATACAAGCCTTCAGAAATTTAGGCCAAAATTGATTTATTACAGGGATTCGAACCTTGGGGAGCTCCAATGGAAAACAAGGGGACGAGTCGCTTACTTCGCTTTTGGTGAAAGACGAAATTGAGCCAAAAATGGCTTCTCCCAAGGTTTCGAACCGAGGAGTGAGCTTACATGACAGTGCATAGGGGAGCAAGTCCACTCTCTTTCCAAGAGGAATAACACCAAATTTGGCTTTCACCCCAAGATGGATCGAAACTTGGAAGCATTGAAGCTCCACAACCATTGTGGAGCCGCTATCAATGGGGGCGATTGCTCAGGTTTGTCTTTCCTCAATCTGAGAGGATGCATTTTTTTCTACTCCTCAGACCCCTACTACACCCACATTCTTTTTTCAACTTCTCGCAGCCAACGCCTATGGATGAGAAGCATCACAAGGTATGGGAAACTTTGGCAGGCACAATAATGGACACGGGGCCCAGAGAGGTCTGGGACACGTCAAAGATAATGCGATTTTTCACCAAAGCGCACACACATAGAGCTCAGTTCAATTTTCTAACTGAGCTCTAGTGAAGTGCAACACGGACAAAGGGCTGGCTGGTACACGAAATTGCTATCATGTGCAACAATGGCACCAATGGACTTGGAGCTCTCAAATCGTGAATCAGCTATCTTTTCACAACTCGCACAACTAACCAGTCAAGGTGCAATGGGTCGTCCAATGTAATAAACCTTACGTGAGATAAGGGTTCGAGAGTCCCACGGAGGTTGTTAGCTTGAAGCAAGTTGTGGTCACTTTGTAGATCCCTCTCAGTCTAGCGCGGACCCTCACAATGTTACTGCTGTGAATTGATAATAAAATATAGAGAATAAAAAAGAATAGTATAGAGCGTATGATAGAGATACTTATGTAATTCATGGTGAGAATTTCAGATAAGCGTGTAGAGAATGCTTTTTTTTTCGTTTCCTCCTGAACTCTGCTTTCCTGCTGCTCTTGGCACGCATCCCCAATCATCTTCTAACCCTTCCATAGGGCAAGTTGTATGTTTGTGGATCATCGTTGTCAATGCCTACATATCCCATCTCTCTCTGTGGAAAATGAGTCCATGCGCTGATCAAAGTGCCATGCTAATTCATTCTTCGCTTCTCGATCATACCTGGAGCATTGGATTTACTATTCTTTTGCGTCTATCAATACGCCCAGCACTGTGGGCGCGAGTTTGAAAGGCTCGTCACATAGCGCACTCCCCTTCCCCAGATCCTTATACGTTCGGAACCCCACAGACAAGGTTAGACTTTTTCGGATCTAGGAATGGCCATCCATAGTTTCTAACTTATACCACGAAGACTCTAATATCCCGAACTCGTTCCTCTGTATTAGATATCAAGAGAAATACTTCATTCTTCATTGCTATAGATTTGCATGTAGCAAACGCTGTGAGAGTGGTATTGTGGTCAGAGCACAAAAACCCTGTTGTTTAGTATGCTTTAATATTAAAAGGATAGACATAGAAGTATGACACTGATTTATTCCGAATTATCAGTACCTGAAAACTAGCTACTTTCCTGTAAGTGAGAATTGGTAATTGGAGCGATGCTTCACAGTTTATCATTAGCATTTTTTCATCATGTTCTTGGGTGTCAAATGAAATCCTTAGAATAGGAATTAAGCTTGAATTGAATAGAAAAACAATAGTACTTTGCATTATTCATGAGGGAACACAGAGCTCCACCACTTAATCTATGGTGTGTAAAACTCTCCGTTGAAAATACATAAGTGATAATGGAGTTATTGGTCTCGCCCCAGAGGGGACCGGAGTAACCAAACTTCGAATACAATAATAGAAAAGTCCTATTTATATAAACTAGTTACTAGGGTTTATAGAATGAAATGATGCAAAATATCATTCCGGGCCCACTTGTGGTGTGTCTTGGCGAGCATTGAGCTTTAACACGTGTAGAGGCTTCTCTTGGAGTTGAACGCCATTTGCAACCTGTTTCTGGCGGTTTATCCATGAATGCACATGGAACTGGCGTTGAAGCCAATTTGCTCTCTAAACTCAGAAAAGTATGGATATTATATATTGCTGATTCAACCCTGGATGTCACTTTCCAACTTGCATTTTACTAGCTCCAGAAAATCTCTTCTTGCAGGACGCGTCTGAATCTCGAATTTTTTCTCAAGTCCCTCAATTTCACCAAAAAGTACCTGAAATCAAGAAAAACACAAAAATCATAGTAATCCAGAAATTGATTTTTATTTAAAAACTAATAAAAATATACTAAAACTAACTAAACATACTAAAACTATGTAAAAAATGCAAAAAGCATATAATTATCCGCTCATCAGTCTTCAACAACACCAAACTTAATTGTGCTTGTCCCCAAGCAACTGAAAAATCAAATAGGATATATAAGAGAAGAATTATACTATAAATTCCAAAATATCAAATGAAACTTAGCTCCAAACAGATGAGCGGGACTGAGTAGCTTTTGCCTATCTTGAATAGTTTGAGACATCTCACTATATTAATACCCTTAAGTTAGAATGATTGGCATCTATATGAACTATATAGAAATTTCAGTATAGTGTATTAGATACTCCTAGTATCAAGATATGTTGATTCTTGAAACACAGCTACTTTAAGAGTCTTGGCCGTAAGCCACTAAGGCACTATATGTTTTCCAATAATTACCATATCGTGAATATCATAAATGCTCAACATAGACATATAATTGGGTGAACTTTTCAGATTGTGACTCAGCTTTGCTAAAGTCCCCAATTAAAGGTGTCCAGGGTTCTTAAAGCACACTCTTTTTTGTGTTGTTTTGCTTAAGAGGACCTTGAACTTTAATCGTGTCAGTCTTCTAAGTTGTTGTGTGCACGCTTGACACCTACACGCCACAAGCACCCAAAATAGCACAATGGTTGAGGACATGCTTGGTTTTAGCCGCTTAGGCCATAATTTTATTCCTTTAGGCCCTCCTATCCTACTGATGCTTCAAAGCCTTGGATTGCTTTTTATTAACTTTTTCTTTTTTTTTTTTTTTTTTTTTTTTTTTTTTTTTTTTTTTATTTAGAATTATATTCTTTTACTTGCTCTCTTCGTTTTGTTTTATTTCGCCATTTTTCTTTTCTCTCTTTTTTTCGTTTTTTTTTTTTTTTTTTTTTTTTCTTTTTCATGCTTCAAGAATCAATTTTAATGATTTTTTTTTTTTTATGGTTTTTCAGATCCTGAATAACATGTCTCCTTTTTCATCCATTTCTTCCAATGAGCCAACATATTTAACATTCATAAACAACAATTTCAAAAGACAAATATTGCATGTGTGTGAATGGCAGCATCAAATTCAGCAACACAACAAATAGTGATGTGGTCACCGAGAACATCAAATAAAGTTAAACTAGTGTTTGCAAGGATTGAATTCGAAACCTATGTAACTTTTCTTGTTCTTTGTAATTAAAACAGTTTTCTCGATTAAGAGAGAATAGATGGATTCATTAGGACATTTCATAGGCGTTTAGGGCATAAACACTTAGATTTTACTAGTGATCATTGTAGTAAAGACACACATAAATAAAACATAAAGCTCAAAATCGAAAGACAGTAAAATAAAATAGACAAGAGATTAAGGAATGAGTCCACCTTAGTGAGGGTGCGTCTTCCTCTTCTTGAAAGACTCAATGGTGTTTTGAGCTCCTCTATGTATCTTCCTTGACTTTGTTGCTTCCTCCCTTATAGCTCTTTGATCTTCTCTAATATCATCTCATTGGAAGTATTGATGAGAAGTGAGCTCTTGTGATTACACCCATGATTAGTTTTGTCTCCATATTGAGAGAAGCTTAATTCTGCCTAGGGAGTGTGTTAGATTTGCGTCCATATTAGATTGTGTGAGGGAGAGCTTGCATCGCCCTGAGGCATCTTCAGGGATTGTCAGAGTGGAGGGAATTGTCGTCAGGCTCTGTTGTTGAAGATCCAATAGCTACCCTATTGTTTTGACTTTACCATGCTTTTTTAGGTGATGGAGAGCTTATCCTCCTTCTATGATGGTATGTCTCCTCTATGTCAATTCCAGGCGAATTGCAGAGGTGGCAAGTGAGGTGAGGAAAGGCTAACCATGCCAAAGTAGAGGACTTATCAGCTACCTTGAAGAGTTCTTGAGGTATAAATCTCATGAAATTGCTAACTTCCTTATTATGAAAAAAAAGCCACATCCATATAACTGCCACTTGGAAATCTTCCCTCTTGACAGCAAAGCAACGACAAAGCACCAGCAGAGTCCGCGGAACCTCAGACGCGGAAGGAGCTCTTCGCCCGAACACACACAAACGAAAACGAGCCAAAGCAATAAAAATTGGCCGCGAAACACACATCAGCGAGCGACGAAAGCGGCCAGCAAGCCAAACAGTAGACGACAGCAAGCCAGCAAACGCACACGCCACATAGGCCTCTCAAAACACACAACACGCGCGGCAAACACAGGTATCAAAAAGTGACTTCCAAGGGTCTTGCCAGGCCCATCTCAGCTTGGACATAAGGAGCGGCGGGCGGCCCTTCAACAAGGCAACCTATCACACATCTTTTCTTTGCGCGCCCTAGCGGCTCTAACCCCCCAAACGCGCGTCGCCATTTCTAGAACGACATGCTGCCCTGTCGTTCGGGACGTTCGTCAGGTGTTGGCGGCGGTCAAGTGACACAACTTGAACACAGAAACCAAGCAACTGAGCCGGAATTAAAAAACTCGTCGAGGTCACAAGCGATAACAAACAGCGGCAAACACATCACAGCAGTTCGGCGCCCGCGGCCGGCGGCTGGGGCGCGCTTAAGAACCGCTGGGGACACCCTCTTCAACTTGGCCGGCGGGACTCTTCTCAACGCCTGCAAAGCTTGTAGTTCCAACACCATCCTGGAAACAAAAGGCGGTCTCCCCAGGTCTTTCTGCGTCGCGCGCGTTCTCTGCGTTGGGCCACTTCTCAGCCTGTACTCCGCATGTGGAGTAATACATCTTTGCCGCGGGAAAACACAACACGCGCGTGCGCGCTTAGGCGCGCGCCCACGGCCAAGCCTTCCCTACTAAAACGCTCACCAGCCTTGTGGGCGGTTCCTGTACTTTTCAAGAACTCAACAACAATCACTCGAACACGCTCAGCGCAGGATCAAATTAAACTACATCCTTCTGCAACCCAATGTGTCTAAACTCTCTATCACGGATGCCAAACATCATTTCTAACTTCAACGGGAGTATAAAGTCGCAGATCGGCCACCACATACTATTGTCACGAGGCCCAATCTCACGCGCCTACCTAGCTCCCCGCCCTTCCATCTGAAACATCTAGAGGGCCCTCTGTCAAGTTTTCATTGAGTATTGTTTGGACATCTCGTATCAGGCTTATCTAGGATTCCTCTTCTTCTATTTCTCCTATAAATCATGAATAAATAATGGATTCACTGGATGCGGCCTGGGTCACAGTTAGAAACTTCAGACGGGTTGGCTAGGGTAGGAATGGATTTGAGCGTCAAATAAACTCTCAACCAATCACATCTTAGCTACAGGCTTAAGGTCCAATCTTCTTAATTGAATCGGATTGCCTCTTGAGTCAAATTTATCATTGAGCTCCGTTCACACATATGTCTATGAGGAATTGGTCTAACCTTTTGATCAAAGTTGAAGCATTTCTAGTGTAGGGGGCGTGCGTTTTATTCCATCATTGGCAAGTTGAACACCAGCCTCACATTTTTCAGACTGAAAATCTAAGTATTTCTCCCGAACCATGGTGAGCCAATGCTTCGGATTCGGGTTCACACTTTTGATCATGGTTCCTAGTGATCATTGCATTTGCATAAAACTCTTGAAACGCATTAAAATCGACTTGTTGAATGGGTTAGTGAGAACTTCCAAACCTCTTCTTTGGATCTCAAGTCGGATCNCCTATTTTGATGTCATTTCGGATTAGGATGAGATCGTTGTTGTTAGATTACCTTCTGATTGTATCTTGAGGCCATTTGACGTTTTAACGCCTCTTCCTTGATCCGAGCTCTTTCTCGGGTTTCTGGAGGTAGGTTGAGTTCTTCCTTTTGAAGTTGGGAGTTGGCCTCTTCACTGTAGTGGATCACTCTGGGCAATCCTTCTTTGGCCTCCATTGGGATCATTGCCTCTATTCCGTAAGCTAATCGGAAGGGTGATTCCTTTGTAGTGGAGTGTGGGGTTGTCAGATATGCCCATAGGACTTGTGGGAGCTCTTCAGGTGGGGCTATAGGGAAGTTGGCATGTAAAGCTTTGACTTTGTATTTGCTCTACAGAACTTTGGTTCTTTCTGCAAAAAGTTTGCATTTTTTATCGTTTGTTGTCACTTTTCTTTTGTCATTCGCCTTTGAGAAGAATGTGTGCTTTGCTTAGGGTTTGGTTGCTGTTCTTGTTTCTTTTCATCGTTGCCTGACTTCTTTTGTACAAAAGTTCTAGCTTTTGTTTTGACCTTTTGTTTGAGAGGTGTTCGGACTGTTTGGGTATAGATTGTCGACTTCTTTTCTCTGTGTTCTTGCCCTGTTGTTGCCTCCAAAGGGTGCCCCTGGACTTTCGTGTGAGTCCTGGGGTTTCCCTTTTACTGCCACGTCTGTCACTTGATGTTCTGCTATTATTGTCCGAATTGTTTCCTTATTTGCCCGAGTTGTTTGGTAGTAATCTCATAGTCGACCTATGTCTTTGAGATGTATACTAAGATCCCGGACGACATGTCTGATTGGCTGAATTCCATAGTTTTAATGCGTGTTACTGTGGCTGACGCTGAGTACATCCCTTATACCGCCTTCGAGATTGACTTATTGTCGTCTTGTAATGTAGCCTGGATGAGGCTTCTGTTATTGCCCCCTGGTTTGGTGTTGGCTAGTTTTGAAAATACATCAGCTCGGGCATTCTGCTCCCGAGGCATTTGTCGGACCTCATATCCCCGAATTGTCCGAGCTGTTGGTGCTGGCTGGTTTTGAAAATGCATCAGCTCCGACATTCTATTTGTCGGACTTCATTTTCCCCGATTTGTCCGAGCTGTTTTCTGTTTTTGTCCAGGGTCCCCTGAATTGTCCGAGATGTTCTCTGGTTTTGTCCAGGGTCCCCCGAATTATCCGAGCTGTCCTCTGTAGGATTCTTCCAACTAAGTTTGTTTTCTGTAGGATGCCTTTTATGGGCTGGTTGGTCCGAACTCTGATAGTGTGAGCTTAAAAGTATGGGTGGAGTCGTTGAGAGGTGAGTATATGGGCTTAGGCAAAGTTTTTCTATCTTTTGATAGTTTAGTTCGGCCCCTTGTAGAGCTTTGCTGATGAAGTAGATGGTTTCTAACTTTTTCTATCTTTTCTGACTAGTGCTGAGGCTATTGCCCGACTTCCCACTGCGAGGTATAATATGAGTTCTTCACTTTCCCATGGTCTGGAAAGAATGGGTGGTTGCCCCAAGAATTTTGAAATCTCGGAAGGCTTGTTCGCACTTCGTTGTCCTTTTCAACTCGTCTGACCTCTTTGGTGTGAGGTGGACGTTTAACTCGTCCGACCTCTTTGGTGTGAGGTGGACCTTCAACTTGTCCGACCTCTTTGTTGTGAGGTGGACCTTCAACTCGCCCGACATCTTTGATGTGAGGTGGACCTTCAACTCGTCCGAACTCTTTGGTGTGAGGCGGACCTTCAACTCGTCTGACTTCTTTATTGTGAGGTGGACCTTCAACTCGTCCGACCTCCTTGGTGTGAGGTGGAACTTCAACTTTGTCCGACCTTTTTGGTTTGAGGTGGACCTTTAACTTTGTCCGACCTCTTTGATGTGAGGTGGACCTTTCAACTCGTCCGACCTCTTAGTTGTGAGGTGGACTTCAACTTGTCCGACTTCTTTGTTGTGATGTGGACCTTCACTCGATCGACCTCTTTGGTGTGAGGTGACCTTCCACTCGTCCACCCCTCTTTGTTGTGAGGTGGATCTTTAACTTGTCCAACCTCTTTGGTGTGTGACGCTCAACTCGTCCGACCTCTTCGTCCGACCTCTTTGGTGTGACGTGGACCTTTTTAACTCATTCCGACCTCTTTGGTTTGAGGTGGATCTTCAACTCGTCCTACCTCTTTGGTGTGAGGTGGATCTTCAACTTATTCGACCTCTTTGGTGTGAGGTAGACCTTTAACTCATCCAACCTCTTGGTTGTGTAGGTGGACCTTAACTTGCCCGACCTCTTCGGTGTGAGGTGGACCCTTAACTTGTCCGACCTCTTTTGATGAGGTCGGGACCTTCAACTTGCCGACCTTTTTGTTGTGAGGTGGATCTTCAACTCGCCCAACCTCTTTTGGTTTGAGGTGGACGTTTAACTCGTTTGACCTCTTTGATGTGAGGTGGACCTTCAACTCGTCTGACTTCTTTGGTGTGAGGTGGACTTCAACTCGTTCGACTTCTTTGTTGTGAAGTGGACCTTCAACTCATCCGACCTCTTTGCTGTGAGGTGGACCTTCAAATCGTCCGACCTCTTTGTGTGGAGGTTGGGATCCCTTTAACTCGTCTGACCTCTTTGGTTTTTGATTGTGCGAGGTGGTGGGATATTTTCGGTTGTTGCATATTTCTCGGTAAAAATCCCTCCACAAAGACACCCTAAGAGGGGTGTAGTTTTGGTATTTTCTAGGCTTCCCGGGTTGATCTTCCTTTTTCTTGGACTCTTTATCCTTGTCCTGTGGTGGTTTAGGAGAATTCGGTTTCTGAGCTCTCTCCTAGTCAAGAGTTCTCCTCTATGTTGATGTGTTTCTTTGCCTGTTCCTGTACCTCGTTTAGAGATGTTGGGTGCTTCTTAGATATTGAGCTGCCTAAAAGGTCCTCCTCATAGGCCATTGATGAGACCCATGATATCTGCTTTTGTTGGCAGACTTTGTATGTCAGGCAACGCTTTGTTTGAATCTTTCCATGGTATTGTTGAAAACTTTCCCGAATCTCCTTTCTTTGATCCCTAGCATCTTGGAGCGTGTTCGGCTTTATCCTTCTGCGCATGGAGCAATAATGGATTGCATCTGAGGCGTTTGTGAGATACATCCTGCTTCTGGAATTTCTAAGATGATAGATTGGATCTGATGTGCCTCATGTTTACGGCGTCATTTTGGACTTATGAAGTCCTTTGGGACCTTTAGTTTTCGTGATCTCTTTGGTGAATGGTTCTTGATCTTTGTGGGGGCTGTCTTCGTGACCGGATTGAGTTGTTTTGTCCTTGAGATCTGCTTCGAGTTTAGGAGCTTGTTCCCTCTATCTGTTTGTATTCTTTGCCGAAGATCTCTTCGCTTCCGTTGATGTTTCAGCTTCTTGTTTCAGTTGTTACAGGCGATATCTGTTGCATCACGGATAGGCTGTCAAATTTTGGTTTGGGGGATTGACTTATATTTCCCCCATTTTGGGGTGTGTCTTTGGAGGTGGTGTCCGTGTCTTTGTTTGGCGTTTTGTCCACCAAACCAGAGATGTGATCGTTGTTCATGGTTGTCCGCCATGGTGTTTGGATGACTTCCAGGTTTCCCAGTACACGCCAATGTTCCGGGGTTACCTGAAACTGCCGAGGGTCGATCATACGGTTGAGATCCTTTGTACGGATCGGTACCGATGTGTCCGGCTAGTAGGAGACGACCGAAGCTGTCGTGTCTGACTTGTTGGACTGGTTGTACTGCTGATCCTTCGTCAGAAAGAGTGGGGGGTACCTGCAAGGACTCCGATGCTTAAGTTAGCTTGGGTATTAAACAGGTTTATTGTGTAGAATCATAGTATGAGTCATACCTGGCGTGTCAGATATTGTATTTATAGTAGTGAGAATAGACCTTTTCTTAATGATAAGTTGGTATTTATCTTTCTTTATCTTATCTTTGGGCGAGGTCAGCTTATCCTCAATGGAACCGCCCTTCTCTTTGAGTTTGAGTCGCTTATGGAGGGTTTGAGCTGTGTTCCTTCTATTTGGGCCCTTATTGGGCCTCTGTGAGGCGTTTGGTCAGGTTTTTTTAAGGGGTCGGTCATTGGCGAGCTCTTTGAGAAGAAGGTCTGGATAGTCTGACCTGAAGAGGTCGGTCGGCTTGTCGTTAAAACATCCCGGGTCGGCATCTGACCCTAGGGTATGAACAGTTGGGTATAGTGACTTTAATCTTACCACACTTTGATTTGGGAAATGATTGTGGAATAATCAGTGACCATATTCATCTCTTTCATGAGCAATTGACCAAGGAATTGGCTTACTGACCAAGGATTTGAGAGATTGTATTACAAGGATTTGAATTCGATCACTTAAGATTGCCAAGAGAGATCAATAAGTGCATTGATTGAGGAAGAGATTGGAAATGAACTTGAATCCGGAGAATGCAATATCTTCTAAGCCCAATGAAATCCCCATTCTGATCTTACACATTCTCTTTAATTTCTGCAATTTACTTTCATGAGCATCTTCCCCATTCCCATTTACAATTCTGAAATTTACTTTCCGTCATTTACTTTCAGCTCTTTACTTGCAGCATTTACATTTTCTGCTATTTACTTTCCTGCCATTTAATTTCCTGCAACTCTCAAACCAAATTCTGCTTCACTCAACTAGAACATTCCTCTAATTAAAGTTACTTGACCAATTAATCCCTGTGGGATTCGACCTCACTCTATTGTGAGTTTTTACTTGACGACAATTTGGTATACTTGCCGAAGGAAAATTGTTGAGAGACAAGTTTCCATGCTATCAGTCACCATGGCAGACAATCATGACAACGATCACAACTCAGATCTGGAAGATAGAACGCCGCACAAGAACACGGACACCACAACAAAAGATACTCCTCAACCTAACAAAAACGACAATTCACCAACTATGGAAGCCATGGAGGCACTCCAGGATCGCTTGAAGCAACTCGAAAAAGGGGCGGAGCATCAACGGGAAGCTGAGAAAAACCTACAAAGGGAAATAAGACGACACCGGGAATTGGAGGACAAACTCGTAAAAATCGAAGCCGATCTCAAGGCCAAAGATAATCAATCCTCTCATAAGGATAGCTCCTGCAAGGATCAAGATCCATTCACCAAGGAAATCATGAAGACCAAAATCCCGAAGGACTTTAAGCTCCCAGATATGACTTTGTACGATGGCACTACAGATCGCAACCATCACCTCAGCAATTTCAGAAGTAGAATGTACCTCACCGACGCCTCAAATGCAGTTCGCTGCAAAGCCTTTCCAACAACTCTAACAAAGACAGCGATTAGATGGTTCGACAATCTACCTCTTAGGTCCATCTCGAGCTTCGACGACTTAGCCAAAAAGTTCCTGGCCAGATTCTCCATCCAAAAAGATAAGGCGAAATACGCCCCTAGTCTATTAGGAATCAAGCAAGGATATCGGGAAAGTCTTCGCAACTACATGAAAAGATTCAACAAAATATGCCTAGACATACAAAGCCTACCAACAGAGATGATGAGCGGATATTTTATACACTTTTTTGGGTTAATTTCATATAGATTTTAGTATGTTTTAGTTGGTTTTTAGTTTATTTTCATTAGTTTCTAGGAAAAAATCCACATTTCTGGATTCTACTATGAGTTTGTGTGTTTTTCTATAATTTCAGGTATTTTCTGGCTGAAATTGAGGGAGCTGA
>QBTX01002629.1:0-17040 GCA_003063285.2 Arachis monticola | reverse complement strand
GGATTGAGCAATTTTAGTGTTTAGTTGGGTTGATTTAGTCAAGCGAATCCAAGCTATTGGTATGAGTCGATTTGTGTTTAACAGGACAGTTAAATGACATAAATGTAAAGGGGAAGGGAATTTGCAGTAAATTAAAGAAAACAGCAAAGTAAAATTTGCAGCAATTACAAATATAAAAGACAAGAAACGTAAATGACTGTGAAACTTAAATTGCACAAAAACTAGATTTGCAGTAACTTTAAATGCAAAGAAAGTTAATTGCTAGAAAGTAAAAGGGACTTGAGGAATGGGATTTCAGGATCTAAAACAACAGAAGAAGTAAAAATTGCAGCCAACTTGATGTAGCAGAAATTTGAATCAGAGCAATTAAGCATTCAAACAGAAAAGAAATAGTAAGCCCAGCAAGGGTTCACAGAAGAACCAAAAGTAAAATTTGTGGTCCTTTCAGTGTCTCAATGAAATCTTTAGGGTAGCAGCAGCTAGATCTCTATTACCTTCCTAGATCCAAGTTAATAAAGCAATTTGGCAAGCAATTAGAAGGAGAGGAAGATGCAGTGCAAAGAAAGAACAGAAATCAATATCAAACAACTTCTGCAGAAAAGCACCCAACAGAACACACCTCCTGAGGAACAGCAGCCTAAAAAGAATAGAAGCAATGAAGGTAATTAGAAGGAACAGAATAACATCCTCCAATCCTACGAATCTATAACAATAACAACACCACAACAAAACCTTCCACACAAGATAACACCCAGCCACAAGAAAAGACTCAGAAGATTAGCCCACACCCGATATGAACAAGCAATAGAACCGGACCATCACGAGATGACCCAATGCAGACAAACATGGCTCTCTCATTATATCCATACCTCCCTCGTATATGTCTATGATTGCTGAGCAACAGAGCCATGCTCTAGAGTACATGCCCGATACCTCTACATTACGTCTAACAAAAGTTGGAGAGAAACAATGGCCTCTACTCTTCTAGTTGCCTTTTACGAGGTCTATTGACGAACTAGTTGCTGCACCACTGTAAAGTCTCAATGGCACCCAATATCCCCTGTCTCCAATATACCATGTTCAAAGACTCTTTCTCACAAGCCCTATGTATATATATCTGCCAGCAAGCCTACTATGTAGAAATCTAGAATTTCATGTTGACTCATCGTAACTGCTAGTTCCCTCGTCTATCCTAAGATTGGTCAGCTGCAATTGCTTTAATGTACCAACCTTTAGGAACCGTACCGGACAAAAGGAAGCGCGATCAAACATAGACAAAGCGCAGGCATATGTTGCTGACCCCCAGTTTCTTAGATACTGTGAAGAACCAGACAAACACTCCTTACCTAGGATATGGTTCCCGACATAATCTGTAACCCTCTAGTAAGCCATTTCCGCAAAACCTGCAAATAACATCCCATCCTATCGTGAAAGTATAATGAAGACGACACAATGACCTCAATAATTGCGAATATCTCGGATGCCATATGATCAAGATTTTCCACCCTGCTAAACACAATCACAAATATGCCGTGCAGCATCAACAACACGTGTTTACTTTCGTGCTGTGTATAGCATGCCTGAAAATAAATGCCGCATGTCACGCTCAAAGGTCTCCTAATCTTACGTCTGCACACTGAAATCTTATGCGACGAATCACTAAAAGCTTCTTAGCCAATCAAACATATAATACCACTGACGACATCCTCGACCAGCTAAATATCATCCGGCACTCTAAGTCTCGAGATCACAAATCTTCACACTCTAATCCCCTCTGTTCTTTAAAGATGTTTACGTGAGCATGTCACATCTTATCCCTACAATCCCTCCCACAAAATGTTGACCTCCGTACAATCTACATTGCCAAAAACCCGATCCCTCAATCCACACGCTGTGATAAGCCCACTAAGCACCCCTTTACCTTATCATTTACTTCACCTGATAAAACAAGCAGAACCAAAACAATACAACCCCAAATACTTGATTCGCCCTCCGAGGCGAGGTCAACCAAACCTCACCACCACACTAAAACTAAATGACATAAAATTAGCCTCAATGCTACATCCTTCAAATATCACCAATGTGTGCATCGACCCTATCACAATCATGTGAGCTGTATTGAACTTACTATGAATCGACACCACACCCAGGAGGACACTATGCCGTCCAGCATAAATTGAAATCATCCTCCGATATGAACGTATAATCACAACCACCAGCCATACACCTCGTTGAAAAACAGGTACAGCCGTCATTTTCTCATCAATCGGCATACACTCTATAATACGATAAAAACTTACCTCCTGCATATTACATATAACAATATATTAATATTTTTTTTAATTAATCAAAGATCTTGCTAATTATTGTAAGGACCAAAAATTAGGTTGGTGCGCGCAGTTTTCCAGCCCATCTAGACCTTACATTTGAATGAATTCGAAGGTCTTAATTTAGTACGATTACACCACCCTTAAGGTTCGAGCACAGTGGACATTTGGTCCAGATTCAGTCTCATCATTTCCAACCACGACCAAAAAAGACCCCGATGCTTTCACGCATTTTATAATCTAGCGCGCCCTACACAAAGAAGACTAAATTATGCGTTTCAGAATAAACGTGAATGCTCCCTGAACACACATGCGAGAAATTTTGATCTAAAGGGAACAATCCATAAAAAACAACACTTCTGAGGCTCGACCACACTAGCAAAAGAAGTATGCAAAACTCAAACACTTATATCACAACCCTCCACCCAATCAACATAGATATAGAAATGAGCTATCCACCCCTCTTTACTAGGTCACCAGTCAATTTGCAGATCCTCTCGAGTCTTCGGTGAGTCCGGACAACAAGCCCTCATTTAAATATAACAAGCTTTTCAGAACCAAAAAAACACAGAAGTTAGCCCAACTTGCCAACCCGCCTACCCAATCACAGATGTCCTCCATATAGGATTAAATAAATTAACCATCTCTCCAACATACCCGATTAAAATACAATACATTTCTACGAAAGTTGTAGGCTGTGCCGATGACTTTAGTAGCTCTCCGCCCCTCACTCCCGAGTTGCGCCCGAAACTTACCCTATATACATAACTAAGATCAGCCCTATACATATCCCATCATAAAAGCCTTACCTCTGTGGATAACATCAATAATAGCATCGAAGCCACTTTCAGCAAGCCATAGCGCGCTCAAACTCCCACCAAACCTAAGCTTTTGCCCTCTCACGGCAGTTATCAACTCACAACGCCACACCACCCATCTAATCCAAATACCGCCTGTACCCTCAGAGACATTAGGAAGTTAAATATAAGAGGCTCTATAACGTCCTATTTGAAGCTTCGAATTGCACTACCTTTCTGATTGAATACCAATTGGCAAGGCCAAAGATGATCCGAGTCGACATTTTAATGCTTCTTCTCTGATCCGAAGACTCCGTTTAAACTACGGAACCCCATTCCAACCCAACGTCAAGAAGAAGAATTAGAGTCGAGATACCTCGCCTATTTAAAAACAAAATGAGGACCGACTTCGGCTATGCGCACAACTATATGAAGAATGACTCAATATAACATCAGGGAATCCCTTCTTCGACTTCTTACCATGTTCGCCATAAATGCAACGCCTCACATATACACAGTAAGCAAATCGGTTACGGGTGCATTCCTGTCTGTGGATGAGGCGAATATCGGAAGATTGTGCCTGAGCTATGCCAAGCCGAGACCAGGACTGTTAGGCGCAGAAACATCTTCAGCCCAAAGCTCCAACACTAATTGCATACCATGGTAAAAAAAAAGAGCGCGTCCATTCCATTAAAACCCAGCTACAGTATGACTTTATTGGCCACTTCTCCGCAGCATCCACATATAGACCTAAAGGCTGCGTTGGTGAAATAATCTACACGATGCTTGAGACCAAGTGTGTGTGCGAACTTTCCAGAAATTTTCCAACCGCCTCAGAGCTCACCAACATATGATCTATAACGGCGCACCCGCTCTGGTGAAATTTCGAAGCTCCGACACATTGTCTTGTGGTGATGGATAAGAAAATGAAATTAAGGAGCCCCATAACCTTAGTTAAGACAGATGTCTACTCTACTTATATGCACATTAATGACTTCGGGTAATGTACTCCGCCCAAACCAACCACTTGTAGGCAGTATAACCGCTAGGGGCGAACTTCATAGTGACCTCAAAATCCAGATTTTATGTTAATAAATAAATCTTACCCCCGTACGCATGTAGAGAAAACTGGTACTTAATACTCTTGAATAATACAAATATAAGGGCCGGAAGTGGCCGGACCAGAAGGTTCAAGTGCCAGGCAACACTTCTGCCAAAATGTAAAGCCTCAAGGGAGGAAACACAAAAAGGCACCCAGTATGTAAATGCATGACTGATGAGTATCCAGGAAGAAAATCAAAATCACGCACACACCAGAAAGACCAACAAAAGATTGAAAACCAAAACAGGCAACAAAGGCGACCAAACAGCAAACCCAAGGGCACAAAACGCAAAAGTTAAAACAAAGTAAACAAAAAAAAAAAAAAAAAAAAAAAAAAAAAAAAAAAAAAAATGAAAGGAAAAGTAACTAAAGACCCCGAACAGGAAAAGTCAACCACCACCACCCAAAACCCCCAGATAAAAAAACCATCAATGCCTGTCCGGAGAGCGATGGTGGATAGGTTCCACACCTGCCTTCCCTAATTATAGAAACGGATGATGACCGACAATTGCTTAACATTAAAACGAAAACGCAGCCATCAACAGAACTTCATGTATATCTTGCTACCAGAAGAAACAGAGGAACTCAAAAAACCACACAACGTACAAGACATCCCGGTGGAACCCAAGCCAAAAAAACTAAAGAAAAAAAGGAAATATTTTTTTTTTTTAGAAAAAAGAAAAATAGTACTTTACTTGCACTAAAAAAGACTACTAAATATATAGCACATATAGAAGATAGGTATGCATCACAAATAAAGATGACCACTGAGAAAGTGCATCTCTCTTGCCACGAACTCATACTCTATTGTACCTCCAAGAGGTACCCCAAGGAATACAATAATTAATAGGAATAGCGCGGCGAGATCACAAGAAACTCCGACACCTTATACATGTATACGCAGAAATATATGATTAACAATAATGAGATAGAGCGGTGAAAATTAACTGTGCCTCCCACAGCGGACCCTAACCTCTTTGCCCCTCCACTTTAACTAATCTGCATGAGAAGTAAATGTCGAGTAAAATTGATAATCCCAAAAAACCCTTAAAAAGGTCACCCGAAAAACATAGAATGTAATCGGAGAAGAAGATATACATTCCTAATCCAAGTGATCCTGACCAAACGAGTTGATGATGCAGACCTTTTTCGTTCTCTTCCACCCGAAATTCGAACAGGGATATCAAGTAGCTCCAGCGAATAACAACCTGCGATAGCAAGACTAGCCATAATATATATTCCCATGACTCGTGAGAGAATATTTCATAGACATGGCTCTATTTCCGCTGAAAGAACCTACCAGCGAGCAATAATCTAGTATCCCGAAAGACCGTAGGTATGGTCAGATCTCGATAATATATCCTGGAAATTGTCTGAGTTTTCCCTGTTATGGTATCCACAAAACCGACAACTAAAAAAGGTCACTTTTATCTACCTGCAGGAAAAGAAATCCTTTGTTGTTGTAGGTCCCAGTAAAACTGATTTGCCCGAAAACAGAAGCCGGTGACGCACATAGTGCAATCAATGACAAAACTTAAGAAAACCAGTTTTTAGAGCAGTGCCTCACTGAAAACCCATCTAATTAGCCAGCCTAATCACAAAACCCAGCAATAGACCACCCTCACAACTCAGCCTGATTTATTATAAGCAGAAACTCAAGTAATCCTCAAAAGAAGAAACAAATCAATATTGCGGTACACAATGAATTTACTGTTCTATATAAATCAAACACCTGCCTCCGACTTCAGTTTTATTTGAAGAACGGTCCACATAGAGATTCCAATTTATGGGATTTTCTGGGGTGTTATATACTTCTACAATGAAGCGGCCAAGACAACTACTGATATGAATCCTTAAACCACCATGGACGATACCTAGCCTATACATATAAACAATCGAATATTGCAGAACATTAACTATCAAAAAGAACCTCACCCACCAACCCAGCATAGTAAGGATATCGTTTCTGGCTAAATCTATTTTCTGCATGACAATATACACTATTATACTAGAGAGTGGGTTAGTCACAAACCTTATGATCCTCCGTGACCTAGAGACAGTATCGGAGACGAAGTTTCCATCGAAGAGGCTAAATAATGAGAGCGTTATCGATGAAAACCATTTCTCGTACTTTGATAGTTCAATCTCAGAGACACCCTCAAAACGCTAAGACACAAAAAAAATCACTAATGAAAAAAAAAAAAAAAAAAAAAATCTAACAAAAAAAAAATGCCACAAAACCACAAACAAAACCAATAACAAAAAAAAAAAAAAAAAAAAAAAAAAAAAAAAAAATTCCAAAACCCAAATCAAAACCACATCAACATCAAAACAAAAAAACCCATAAAGATGTAGTCGCGCATTTACTGATGCCAATGACATCACAGCCGGTTGTTGTCCACACCCACCTATATTCCGTCCCCTCTCTGACTGAGATATAGCTAAGCGCACAACTCCCGCACCTGACTTCCCTAACTACCCTAGAAGTATAATATGAGTGAAGACCCTTCTCTCATTCCGCAAAGATGATCAGAAGGAGTAGAAGAATGAGCAAGTGGTTGTACACCGAAGGCCCAAATCTTTAGAAATCCTTGGAAGCTTGCTCACACTCCAGTGTCCCAACTCATGAACTATCAAGTTCACTTCCTCTATACTGTGGCGTAGAAGGGGAGAGATTTTACATGCGCATACACTCCGAGCCAGCACTCACGAGAAAATTTTCGTTGATCAATGGCGACCCTAAGTCCAGTCACCCATTGAGCTGTTGCACCAACTCTATCTAGAAACAGCAGGATCGCTGAGCTTTTCATGGTCGAGTATATGGCCCGGACCAGCTTTCCCAATATTGAGAATAGTTCAAACTCCTCCTACCAGCCACGTCGCTACCAGACCACAAACCTATACAACCGGCAATAAGTTACCACGAGGTATGACTGCCAAAAGACTGACATATGTTCACACTAAATTCAATTCAACGGTGGGCTTCTATCTGCAATTTCTATGCAGGTGCAGCAACTGCCAAACCCCCCGAACGCAATAGTCAGTCCCACGGACCGACATAACATGACCGTGACCTAACCTTGCCAGCCATAGCCTCTTCTGCTGCCTTTGGAGACCACAGTGTTTAGGAAAGAGAGGCCGTCTTTTCCTTAGGAATCGGGTATTGAAAAACATTCAAGGAATTTTGAATTCGTATCCCAACCGAATAAGCGCTCAATAAAACCGGAGGCCTCAATATGTGTATCCGAGAGGACACCGGCACGTTCCACAACACCCGTGCCCAGACTCCTCCATATACAATAAGGAGTTGGATAGGGATTCCTTTGGGCAGGCTTTTGTTGAGATCGGTGTAGTCGGTGCACATCCGCCACTTCCCATTTGATTTTTTCACTAAGACAACAATGGGCTAGCCATAGCGGATATTTGACTTCTCTTATGAATCCTGCCTCAGTAGAGCTTTTACCTGTTCTACCACAGCTTAGGATCTTTCAGGTCTGAGTTTCTGACACTTCTGTCGTACTGGCGAGATCCTGGGTATACTGTCAGCTTGTGGCATATTAGTTTGGGGTTAATGCCCGGCATGTCTGCGGCCTCCATGCAAAGAGGTCTACATTATCTTTTAAGAACTGTATGAGAGACTCTTTTACATCTCCTTTTAGGATTGCATCCAATATTGGTTGTTTTATCTGGGACATCTCCGATCTGGACTTTTCTATCTCACCCTCAGGTTGTGGATGATGTTCTTCCCGACCTCGAGTTCCCCCGAGTTTGATGGTGTGGATTTCTTCTCCTTCGCCTCTAAGGTTCATACTTTCATTGTAGCAGCGACGCGCTGTCCTTTGGTCTCCTTTTATCATAGCGATCCCTTCTGTAGTTGGAAATTCATGCATATATGTGGAGTTGAGACTACTGCGGCGAGCAGATTTAGGGTTGTCTGACCTATAAGGGCATTGTAGGCTGAACTCACATTGACCACGATGTAGTCTATACTGAGTGTTCTTGACCTGTTTCCTTTTTCAAAGGTTGCCACGTTGAGATGTATCCGAGTGGTTAGATTGGAGTTCTCCTAGTCCAAATAAGTTGTTCGGATATGTGATGCGTGAGCATCTTATCTATCTTTTTTTTTTTTTTTTTTTAATCAAAATTTAAATATCTTTTTGCCACTATGGATGTTACTTTGAGTTGTGATGATTCTTATTTATTTCAGGTAGCATTCGAATGGATTTAACAGAGTTTTGTAGTAGAAAATGAGGAAAGCAAATGATGCTGTCAATCCTGACCTCCCTGCATTCAAACAGAAATAATTTTAGCTACAAAGGCTCCAATTGATGTGATTTCAGCGCATTGGAAGCTAACTTTCAGGGCTTTCCAACGATATATAATAGTGACACTTTCTCAGCAACCTCTGCCTCTCCACCTGCCAAGTTCAGCGTGAACTTGAAAGCTCCCAGAACCATGCGCAACACTCCACGCTGAACTTGAAAAAGCCAGTTCAGCGTGACTCAAGAAAACTATAAGTAAGGCTGCCCCTCCATGCTTGAACTTGGCTTTTTCCAAGTTCAGCGTGGAGCTCCCAGAAGATCAACTCCAAACTCCACGTGTGGACTTGCCCCACCTATACGTCAGCATGTTGCACGAATAATCAATTAATTTTGATTAAATGTGATATAATAATTGCTGTAAATAAGGGAAAATGACATCGTTATTCCTTAGGTTTTGTACAAAATATCATTTTATGCAATAAATAATTGTTAGAAGGAATTATCTTATAATCGATGGCTTCTAGGTCGACAATATATTAGATCCGAACAAAATTAGAAAGCCGATTGCACCGATCATCGAGTAGTCCAGCAATAACCCGACTGCTCATCAAAGCAGCTCGCCCAAGTCACGACAAGACCAGAGCCCACAACAAAGGAGAACACCAAATAGAGGAACACGTCCCAAATCCAAGGCAGCCCAAGCCTACAAGGAGAGAGCGGTTCCCTTGAAGATAAGATAACCTCACCTCAAGATAAAAATAAGATAAGATAACTAACTTATCTTATCCACAGAAGGTCACATGTCTCGTTAAACCACTTAAATTACACTGGAGCACCCAGATAAAACTCATACTCTGATTCTACTCAATAACCTGCGCTGTATACTCTGTGATCAACTAATAAGCATCGGATCCCTGTGCATGTCATGCCCCACCCTCCTCCGAGGACGAAGGATCAGCACCATCACGAGTCCAGCAAGTCGGACACACGCAGCTCCGGGCCGATATACACTTGCCGGACACGTCGGCCCGACCAGCACAGAAGATCTCCCGAGATCGACCTACAGTTTCAGGTAAACCCTCGGAACATTGGCGCCGTTGCCGGGGAGCCTGGAAAGTCATCCCATCACCATGGCAGAACGACCATGACAACGACCACGGTTCAGAGTCTGGAGTAGAACACCGCACAAAAATGTGGATGTCACGCTACAAGATACCCCAAAAACCAACAAGGACAAAGGACTCACCAAATGTCCTTCAATCCCTGTGGGATCGACCTCACTCATGTGAGTTATTATTACTTGATGCGACCCGGTACACTTGCCGGTGAGTTTTGTGTTGGATCGTTTTCCACACATCACCTCGTTAGGTCTTTTCCTATGGATCACTTTTGATAACTTCTTGCATTATTCTATTTTCATCGCTTTTCATCTTGCTAATTTTGTAGAAATTGGGTTGTGCGTTTCGCTTGGCCGACTTTGGATGAATTCAGTCTTCATTTTGTCGACCTTATCGAGCAGTGAATTTTGGTTTTTATTTAGCCGATCTGTAGCTTTATAATCAGGCGATGAATTTTGCGTTTTCAGATTAATGCGTCTTGATAAAGAGAATTTGTAGAAAATCTAAAAAACTTTATTTGAAATAGAAAATATGCAAATATATACATGTGAGTGCTTACCCTTTTTTAGGTCAAGTAATTTTGCAGATCTTGTCTTGGTGCCTCATTAAAAAACCTTTTCAGAAAAAAGAGTGCACTTCTGACCTAAGATCTTTTTATTACCTCTAACTGTAATACCTTCTTAGGTTGTAGGCGTGCCATGACTTTAGTAGCTCTCGCCCCTCGAGTTCGGATACTTTATAGTAGCCTTTTTCCCAGTACCTCTGTGACTCAGTAAGGTCCTTTCCAGGTAGCCGCTAGCTTTCCCTCTCCGGGTCAACTTGTTCCAATGTTATTTCAGATTAGGATGAGGTCATCGTTTTTGAAGCTTCGTTGCACTACCTTTTGATTGTACCTTGAGGCCATGTGACATTTTAATGCTTCTTCTCTGATCCGAGCTCTTTCTCGGACTTCCGAGAGTAGGTCGAGCTCTTCCTTTTAAAGTTGGGAGTTGGCTTCGTCACTATAGATGATCATTCTAGGAGATCCTTCTTCGACTTCTACCTGTATCATTGCCTCCATTCCATAAGCCAATCGGAAGGGTGATTCCTTTGTGGTGGAATATGGAGTTGTCCGATATGCCCAGAGGACTTGTGGGAGCTCTTCAGCCCAGGCTCCCTTTGCATCCTGTAGCCTCCATTTTAACCCGGCTAGTATGACTTTATTGGCAGCTTCTGCTTGTCCATTAGCCTGTGGGTGTTCTACGGATGTGAATTGGTGCTTAATTTTCAAGTCGGCTACCAACTTTCTAAAGCCTGCGTCTGTGAATTGAGTGCCATTGTCTGTGGTGATGGAGTAAGGGACCCCAAACCTTGTGACAATGTTTCTATATAGGAATTTTTGACTTCTTTACTCTGTGGCATTGGCTAGGGGCTCTACCTCAATCCATTTTGTAAAATAATCTACCCCTACGATGAGGAACTTGACTTGTCCTGATCCTTAGGGGAAGGGCCCGAGGAGGTCAAGTCGCCACTTTGCAAATGGCCAAGGGGATGTTATGCTGATGAGTTCCTCTGGTGGGGCGATGTGGAAGTTGACATGTTTTTGACATGATGGACATGTCTTAACGAACTCGATGACTTCTTTTTGCAAAGTCGGCCAAAAAAATTCGACTCGGAGTACTTTCTTGGCAAGAGCTCGTGCTCTGAGATGGTTGCCACATGTGCCACTGTGCATTTCTTCCAAGACCTCTTTTGTATTAGAGGTCAGTACATATTTTAGAAGAGGCGTCAAAATCCCTTTCATGTATAGGATATTGTTTATGATGGTGTAATACTGTGCCTCCCGCTTTAACCTCTTTGCCTCCTTCTTATCTGCAGAGAGTATATCGGATTTGAGGTAGCTGATTATGGGAGTCATCCATCCTTGATCTTGACCAGATATGGCTAGGACTTTTTCGTCTTCTAAGATTGACGGGTTCTGCAGTATTTCCTGGATGAGACTCCTATTATTGCCCCCTGGTTTGGTGCTGGCTAATTTCGAGAGTGCACCAGCTCGAGCATTCTGTTCCCGAGGTATATGTCAGATCTCGTATTCCTGGAATTGTCTGAGTTGTTCCCTGGTTTTGTCCAGGTACTTTTTCATGGCGGGATCTTTGGCTTGGTAGGTCCCTACTATTTGCGAGGTGACGACATGTGAATCATTGAAGATGACCAGTTTTTGGGCTCTGACCTCTTTAGCCAGCTTTAAACCAGCCAATAGCACCTCACACTCAGCCTGATTATTAGAAGCAGGAAACTCGAACTTCAAGAAGAGCTCGATTTGGGTTCCTGATTACTTTCTATTATCACACCTGCTCCACTTCCAGTTTTATTTGAAGAGCCGTCCACATAGAGATTCCAATTTATGGGGATTTCTGGGGTGTTAGTATACTCTACAATGAAGTCGGCCAGATACTGTGATTTGATGGCTGTCATAGCTTCATATTAAAGATCGAATTTGGACAACTCAACTACCCACTGTAGGATTCTTTCTGCTAAATCTATTTTCTGCAGAATGCCTTTTATGGGATGGTTAGTCCAAACTTTGATGGTGTGAGCCTGGAAGTATGGGCGAAGTCATCGAGAGGTTAATATGAGAGCGTATGTGAACTTTTCTGTCTTTTGATAGTTCATCTCGGACCCTTGTAGTGCTTTACTGATGAAGTATATAGGTTGTTGTCCACTTTCGTCCTCTCTGACTAGTGCTAAGGCTACTGCCCGACTTCCTACTAGAAGGTATAATATGAGTGCTTCTCCTTCCCGTGATCGGGTAAGAATGGGTGGTTGTCCCAAGAATCTTTAGAAATCCTGGAAGGCTTGCTCACACTCCAGTGTCCATTTGAACTTCTTTCCCTTCCTTAGTGTGGCGTAGAAGGGGAGAGATTTTATGGCTAATCCGGCTAGAAATTTGGATAAGGCTGCCAGTCACCCATTGAGCTGTTGCACTTATCTGACACAGGTCGGGCTTTTCATGTCGAGTATGGCCCGACACTTTCGCTTTGTGTTTTTACTAGCACGTCGTCCACATATACCTCCATAAGTTTCACGATATGATCTGCAAAGACCTTGTTCAATAATCTTTGATAGGTGGCTTCTGCATTTTTGAGTCCGAATGGCATGACGACGTAATAGTAGTTTGCTTTTGGGGTTAGGAAGGAGGTTTTTTCTTGATCGGGTATTGATACATCAGGATTTGATTGTATCCCGAATAAGCGTCCATAAACGAGAGGTATTTGTATCCGAAGGAGGCATCCACCAGAGCGTCAATACTTGGGAGTGGATAGGGATCCTTTGGGCAAGCTTTGTTGAGATCGGTGTAGTCGGTGCACATCCGCCACTTCCCATTTGATTTTTTCACTAAGACAACAATGGCTAGCCATAGCGGATATTTGACTTCTCTTATGAATCCTGCCTCTAGTAGAGCTTGTACCTGTTCTACCACAGCTTAGGATCTTTCAGGTCTGAGTTTCTGACACTTCTGTCGTACTGGCCGAGATCCTGGGTATACTGTCAGCTTGTGGCATATTAGTTTGGGGTTAATGCCCGGCATGTCTGCGGCCTTCCATGCAAAGAGGTCTACATTATCTTTTAAGAACTGTATGAGAGACTCCTTTACATCTCCTTTTAGGATTGCACCAATATTGGTTGTTTTATCTGGGACATCTCCGATCTGGACTTTTCTATCTCACCCTCAGGTTGTGGATGATGTTCTTCCCGACCTCGAGTTCCCCCGAGTTTGATGGTGTGGATTTCTTCTCCTTCGCCTCTAAGGTTCATACTTTCATTGTAGCAGCGACGCGCTGTCCTTTGGTCTCCTTTTATCATAGCGATCCCTTCTGTAGTTGGAAACTTCATGCATATATGTGGAGTCGAGACTACTGCGGCGAGCAGATTTAGGGTTGTCTGACCTATAAGGGCATTGTAGGCTGAACTCACATTGACCACGATGTAGTCTATACTGAGTGTTCTTGACCTGTTTCCTTTTTCAAAGGTTGCACGTAGTGAGATGTATCCGAGTGGTTAGATTGGAGTGTCTCCTAGTCCAAATAAGTTGTTCGGATATGTGATGCGTGAGCATCTTATCTATCTTTTCCTTGTGAATTTGCACTTGAATTGCTAAGTTTAATCAAAATTTAAATATCTTTTTGCCACTATGGATGTTACTTTGAGTTGTGCATGATTCTATTTATTTCAGGTAGCATTCGAATGGATTTAACAGAGTTTTGTAGTAGAAAATGAGGAAAGCAAATGATGCTGTCAATCCTGACCTCCCTGCATTCAAACAGAAATAATTTTAGCTACAAAGGCTCAATTGATGTGATTTCAGCGGCATTGGAAAGCTAACTTTCAGGGCTTTCCAACGATATATAATAGTGTACACTTCTTCTGCAGCAACCTCTGCCTCCTCCACCTGCCAAGTTCAGCGTGGAACTTGAAAGCTCCCAGGAAACCATGCGCAACACTCCACGCTGAACTTGAAAAAAGCCAAGTTCAGCGTGGACTCAAAGGAAAACTATAAGGAAGCGCTGCCTCCTCCATGCTGAACTTGGCTTTTTCCAAGTTCAGCGTGGATCCTCAATATCAGTGTGGTCCCCATATACGTCAGCATGGTTGCACGAATAATCAATTAATTTTGATTAAATGTGTATATTATTCTTAAATAGGAAAAGATATTATTTTAGTTTTAGAAAATATATTTTTACATTAATTAGGATTAGATATTATTCATGCCCTGGGTCGAGCTGTCCGACCCGGGATGTTCGACAGACAAAGCGACCGACCTCTTTAGGTCAGGATAACCCGACCTCTTCTCAAAGAGCTCGGCCAAGTCACAGGAAAGCCTAAACAAAGGGCCCAAATAGAGGAACACGTCCCAAATCCAAGGGCAGCCCAAGCCTACAAGGAGAAGAGCGGTTCCCTTGAAGATAAGATAACCTCACCTCAAGATAAAGATAAGATAAGATAACTAACTTATCTTATCCACAGAAGGTCACATCTCACCATTATAAATACACTGGAGCACCCAGATATAACTCATACTCTGATTCTACTCAATACCTGCTTAATACTCTTGCTAACTTAAGCATCGGAGTCCCTTGCAGGTACCCCCACCCTCCGAGGACGAAGGATCAGCACCATCACCGAGTCCAGCAAGTCGGACACACCAGCTCCGGCCGATATACACTTGCCGGACACGTCGGCTCCGACCAGCACAGAAGATCTCGTCCGAGATCGACCTACAGTTTCAGGTAACCCTCGGAACATTGGCGCCGTTGCCGGGGAGCCTGGAAGTCATCCCATCACCATGGCAGACGACCATGACAACGACCACGATTCAGGTCTGGAAGATAGAACACCGCACAAAAATGTGGATGTCACGCTACAAGATACCCCAAAAACCAACAAGGACAAAGACTCACCAAATTCCGGGGCAATAGAAGTGCTCCTAGATTGCCTAAAACAACTTGAAAATGAAACCCAACAACGACGATAAATCGGAAAAGATCTACAAAGAGAGGTGTGGTGACGTCGAGAATTGGAAGAAAAACTACAGCAATTGGAAGCCGATCTTAAATTAAAAGTCCCCCGGGCCAATCCTAAAGAAAATTTACGCAAAGAACAAGACCCGTTCACTAGGGAAATCATGAAAACCAAAATTCCAAAAGACTTCAAACTCCCAGATATGACCCTATACGATGGCACCACGGACCCCAACCACTACCTCAGCAACTTCAAAAGCAGAATGTACCTTACCGACGCCCCAGATGCTGTTCGCTGTAAAGCCTTTCCAACAACTCTCACAAAGACAGCAATCCGATGGTTCGACAACCTACCCCTAAAGTCCATCTCAAGCTTTGATGACCTAGCTAAAAAATTCCTAGCCAGATTCTCTATTCAGAAAGATAAGGCCAAGCACGCCCCCAGCTTACTAGGGATCAAACAAGGAGATCGGGAGAGCCTCCGCAACTACATGGAAAGATTCAACAAAACGTGCATGGACATAAAAGGTTTACCAACAGAAGCTGCCATCATGGGACTCATCAACGGCCTGCAAGAAGGACCTTTTAGCCAATCTATAT
This sequence comes from Arachis monticola, assembly GCA_003063285.2. Lineage (NCBI taxonomy): Eukaryota > Viridiplantae > Streptophyta > Magnoliopsida > Fabales > Fabaceae > Arachis > Arachis monticola. The sequence continues at coordinate 1,336 of QBTX01002629.1, read as the reverse complement.
CAAAGAAGTACCCGACCTCCTTAGACGAAGTTCAGGAACGAGCAGAAAAATATATCAACATGGAAGAAAATGCTCGGTTAGGAGAGACCTCAAAATCGGGTACCTCCTACCGAGACAAAGATAAGGAATCCAAGAGAAAAGAAGATCGGCAAGGGGAGAAAATAAAAAAATACCATAATTACACTCCTCTCAGGGCATCCTTGGTCGAGATATACAAAGAAGTCTGCCATACAGAAAAAATCCCCCTAGCTCTGCCACTCAAAGGAAAAAAGGGAGGAGGAAACCGGAAGGAATATTGTGAATACCATCGAGTCCGTGGACACTCCACAAACAAATGCTTCGACTTAAAAAATATCATAGAGAAATTAGTGAGAGAAGGAAAATTAGATTGATTTCTGGCCACCCGAGATGATGATCAAAGAAAGAGTGGGACATGATTACCGAGCGAACTGAACGATCACCTCGGACACCAGAGAGACATGTCCACATGATACATGGCGGATTTGCAGGAGGTGGGATCTCCAAATCATCTCGTAAAAGATATCTCAAAGAAGTATATTATGTCGAAGGAAAGGAGGAAGCGCTCAACATCCCTGCAATAACATTCACTAAAGAGGATGCCTCCGGTATCATCTCAGGACACGACGATCCCATGGTCATCACCATCATATTGGCAAATGCCAATCTACACCGCACCTTAATAGACCAAGGGAGTTCCGCCGATATCTTATTCAAAACAGCCTTCGATAAACTCGGCTTAGAAGAGAAGGAACTTAAAGTATATCCAAACAATCTGTTCGGACTAGGAGATACCCCGGTTCAACCGCTGGGATACATACCACTACCTACAACCTTCGGAAAAGGGAACCAATCCAGGAACCTCAGAATAGACTACATCGTGGTCGATGTAAGTTCAGCTTACAATGCTCTCATAGGTCGGACAACACTCAACCAACTTGGCGCGATAGTCTCGACCCCACATCTATGTATGAAATTCCCCACTACGAAAGGAATAGCCACCATAAAAGCAGATCAAAAGATGGCACGTCGCTATTATAACGAAAGCCTAAATCTTAGAGGCAGGGGAGAAGAGTTCCACAGAATCGAGCTGGCGGAGCCCAACAACGAGAAGAGCTTCGTCCATGGTGCGCGAAATTGTGAACAATACTTTTTCACAACTCTCATAATCCCCGGTCATGAGCCCCCAAAAACTTGGTAGCTCAATACCATGGCATTACACAACTTCGCACAACTAACCAGCAAGTGCACTGGGTCGTCCAAGTAATAAACCTTACGCGAGTAAGGGTCGATCCCACGGAGATTGTTAGTATTGAAG